>JASDQU010683088.1:20170-34332 GCA_032191745.1 Picea mariana
TGCACTTCTACATTTTTTAAACAATTCTACCTCCAATCCTGTCACCAAGCATTGGGGCTTGGGAAAATATATATTAAATTCTTTTTCCTTATATTGATGGATCATGGCAAACAAATATCTATGGAAAGCCGGTGGCTATGCAAACTCTGGAAAATTTAATGCAAATTCCAAAGCTCTCTTAATATTTTGAATAGCCAATGCAAAAATCTGGCCAATTTAATGCAAATTCCAAAGCTGTCTTTCTAGTATCGGTTTGTAACAGTACCTGGGTTGTAAGTTTGAGTGAATTTGACTGTAGTACTTGGCACGCTTCATCCACTCAAAAAGAGAATAATATGGCCTTGGTTAAAGGTTTTATTTTTTTGTGTTTTGCCCCCGAAATTAGCGATGATGAGGAGAAAATTGTTATTTTTTATATTTAAATTGGATTTTTAGAGGTAGAATTGGATTTAGTTTGGTGAAAAATTTTAAGAAATTTTAATTATACAAAGTAGCCATTCAAAACTTTCAAATTCAAAGATACTGGATTTCGATCAAAATCAAACTAAAAATCATTAAAAAATCCTTACTGGATACTGGATTTCGATCAAAATCAAACTAAAAAACCATTAAAAAAAGCCAAAAAAAAATAATAAAACCTTTAAACTAAACTGAAACAAATTGGATTACATATAAACATACAGATGAACCAGAATTGCTTACAAATTCTAAGGTCTCATATGTCCTGGGACGAAGAATGCACCCATGTCCTAATTTCACCATCCAAGCTTCCACTATAGATAACATATCCCATATATTCATCAGCACATGCTGTAATAGACTTGACAGGGCTGCTATGGCCATTCAAAACGGCTAAGCAATAGCTCTGGCAATCACCCAGTTCCCTCCTCCAAATCCTCACAGTCCTATCAGACGAGCCACTGCAAACCAATTCCGGATTAACAATGGCCACGCATAAGATAGCCTGCATGTGACCTCTCAGCAAACCAGAAGCACACATTTGATGTTCGTGTTCAAATGGTTTGGAAGTATCAATCGTTTGTCTCTCCCAAATAATAATGGCTCTGTCACAGCCCCCTGAATAGAGAACCGAGCCATCGGAACTCAGTGCAAGAGCATTAATGGAAGATTTGTGCTTCTCCAACGTACTCACCAGTGCATGCCCAGTCTTGCATTTCTTCCATACTTTTATCTTGCAATCAGCAGAAGCAGTGTATACGAAGCCATCATGTGAGACTGCAATTGCATTGATTGCATCGTCATGGGCTCGGAAGGATTCTACACAGACTGACTGTGACTGATATAACCTCCATACTTTCACTGTTCTATCCCAGGAAGCAGAATACAGCACTAAGCCATCTTTTGTTGCAGCAAGGGAAGATATTGCATCTACATGTTGTATCCACAGACATTTCTTGTGTCTTCTCACTTTTACATAATTCTCAGGTCTTATCAAGTTCTTCAAGCAGTCCTTAACGGAAGGCATCCTGCAGACAAGTTTGTGACGCTGATCAGACTTCTGAGAATATTTCCAGACTCTGATCTTATGGTCCTTATAATGTACACTAAATATCTTGTCACCAACAATACTGATGGCCTTCACAGCTCCATAGTTTCTGCACACATATTTCAGAGGATACAGTTCACTGTTAGCACGATGAAGCTGCCATGCTTGGATGCCTTCATACGACCCACTGTAGAGGACACTGTTGTATTTGCTTCTTCTCATTACAGCCAAAGAAAATACACCAATAACACCCCGGATTTTAATGGCTGATATGCATCTGTAAACACTTTGTCCATAAGTTGAATCTATATTGAACAGAAATCTGAGCGAAGGATTTGAGCGCACGCTCTGGAAACTTGACCTTGAATGACTGAACAAATCGGAACGAAGGCTTGAYAAAACACTTGAYGAGGGAAAAGTATATTCAGATATGGGCAATAATATGCTTTCTGTATATGAGACCGCCATGGAATTAAAATTGGAGGAGCTCTCAGAATCCAAACAGCTTSTATCTCTGCATCTCAATTGCTTTTCATTTTCAAGCTCCATMTTTCTATTCAACCGCATGCAACAACAATKGCATTGGAAGGCCGGTTACTAWTGTTTATAGYATAACCATAATGTATAAATTAATGTTTATGGTAAGACCTTAATCTTATTTATAAAATTAGTGTCAGAATGAATCCATTCTATAGAATCCAAATGAATATATTGAGTGTAGATTTGTGATTTGAGACTCTTTCATCATAAATACCTTTGAGATGTGAGTGCACCAATAAATAATCTAATCCCAATAGTATTTTATTTGTTGTTGTCCATATATTGACGGAGAAGGCGCACTTTAGTCGTTATCCCACATGCATAAATGTGTCTATAGACGCCAATATTAGGTCACCTGTGCTTTTTTTGTTACCTTAAATAGTACGCCCACTCAGTCATCTTATCACTTGGGGTGAGCAAAAAGTAGTTAGTATGGCCCTACGCAGCAAGTTGGTATTAAAAATTATGCCAAATACCGCTCGAAATTTGCGACTCAGATATTAAAGTTGGTATTAAAAGTTATGCCAAATACCACTCGAAATTTGTGACTCAGATATCAGATCTGTGTTTACCATTGTTTATTCAATGCTACTCAGATATCAAAGTTGGTATTAAAAATTGTGCCAAATACCACTCGAAATTTGTGACTCAGATACCGGATCTGTTTTTACCATTGTTTATGCGATCTGTGGTGGACGTTTATTGTATTTAAGATGTTTATTGTTTATAGCGTGAGCCTAGAATTCTTAAATAATGGAAAAAATCCAGCAGCAGTAATAAAGCATGAAGAATTATGGCTGTATTCTACATGTATACGTTATGATGTGTCTTTTATATGTATTTAAAATGGAAAATGTAATCACCAGGCAATATTGTAATTTTGGAAGGTTCTGTTATGAATAAATTCTCCATGCAATTTTTTTTCATGTCATCCTTATTTAGATTGCAGATCAAAGAATGAAAGTTAACAGTTGACTTTGATCCGTATTTGGATGCACTGAATCTGCAATTAAGTTAAGTTTTAGTGTGCTGAAGTTAATAATTCACTGTCTATTTTTAAAAAGTGCAGATGCAACATGAGTTTGTGACCTAATGGGATGATGAATATTTTGTTAAACTATATGTCTTGTCCCATACTTATGGGAGTTTTTCATTGAAAGAATGCAAAATGGATTATGTCCATTTCATTTTTAGATCCTTCTCTTGTTTAAATAATGTGTAATTTTATCTAGTGAAATAAAGTTAATCAACATATCCCCAAACATGATGTTTTATTGGGTTTGTTATTCTCTTTAGTCTAGGGATAACTAAGAAGATCATGTCTCGAGGCCCACTTGTAGTAGACATGGAGTGTCGAGAGCCAAATTAACCAACAAAGCCCAACAACCCCCTTGATTTGTCTCCCAGCACAGATCAACCAAGGTTCATCACATTCAAGCAACCCGGGGTATGGGGCATGGTAAGCCATCGTCACCATGAGGTATGGTTATTCATTTCTCCATGCCGGTGTTGTGTTTAATTTAATGGGTATGTAGACACATATCTTTGGTTGAAGTTGGATAGTGAATCACTTGCTTGAGAAATTGTCTTGGTTCCCTTGTTTCACCTTAGTGGTCAACCTTTGTTCCCTAGTCCTATGTTGTCACCGCCTAGGGAAAAGGGGTAATACTGGGGGGCCCTCCCAAGGGTAACGTTCCTCTCCCGATCATACTTAACATTTTCCATCATAAATCCTTTCATATATCCCAAACTTTGGCTATGGCCCATTCTCTCATGAGTAGAAGGGGCTGAAGGCCCAGAGGAAGATGCAACTGCTATACATACCTACTGATCCAGATTATTTTGAGAACAAAATGAAGGCAGAGATATAAAAATGAAATATACATATAGATTGCAATAAACACATAGATACGATAATGCACAATTTTTATTAATGAGATAAATGCACAGAAACTATAAAATTACAGAGTGAATGAATCGCTAGAATGGTGGCAACTTATCTTTGAGAAGAGATGTGATGGCTACGCTCATTCGCAAGAAGATGATGATGTTCAAAATGAGGCTCTAGAGGCCTTTTTAACATAAAGAAAATCCAAAACCTTAACCCCAGAAGATGAAATGCCAAAAGGTTTGCAGGCCCCGATGAGGTAGTTGGTACGCCAACTTCTCAAGGGCATAACTTTTGCATACGATTTTCGTTTGGGGTGCACGATAGCTTGTTGGAAAGGTATATGTAGTATACCTAGGGAGGTAATATGGGGTACCTAGGGAGGTACCCAATGAGAATGTGGTTATGTATTATTAGTGGAAGTCATTTAATATATGAGAATGTGGTCATTCAATTTAAGGTGGACTAGATCCACTATATTAATAAAGACCCACTATGGTAGTTAGATGTAGTAAATGTGAGAAAACTCTCTAGAAGGTTCCTAGGAGATAGAGAGAGCTATATAAAGAAATATAGTGAAGAATATTGTGAATGTATCAAGCATTGCTTGAGGAGTGTTATCCTTAATGATTAATATATGGTGTTACTCTACCTCAAGGGTTTTATCTTTTTCTCGTGTTCAGTATTTGGTGAATGGTTTGAATTATTCTTGTTGATATTCTTTGTTATTTTGAGATTTATCTTCAGATCTATTCAGGTAATTAACAATCCAAGGAATACACATTTTCCTGTCACACTGTTGCTAAGGCCTATAGTGTGACTATGGGGGGCCTAAAAAATGCCGTTTAGGGCCTCAAAATGGCCCCAAAAGTTTAGGACCCAAAAATTTGTAGAAAAACTGCCAAGGTGGAAACTCCTGTTTTGAGCCTATGGAATAGGTGGGTGGCCACCGATTTCTGCCTAGATCATTTCCCCTCCCTTAGAAAGAAATGGTCTCCATTGTGTCAAGTCCTCGGGGAATCTTTTGTTGAATCTAAACCTTGGTGAGCTACTTGCCTTGCTAAAGAAGTTGTCCTGCTTAGCTTGTTGAAGACTATTATTAACCTGTTGTTGGAGGAGTTGGATCCATTTAACCAACCTAGTTGCATGATATGCCTGAGTGTGGGAGGACTCTGTCAGTGAAGATGCAACATGAAGAACATGAAGGGATTTATCATAACTTGGTTTGACTGGGTAATGTGGAGGCACCTCCATAGGTGCACTAGGAATATCTTGGTGCTCTTCTACAATCTTGTTGATCTACTTCTACTGGATAGAAGGGTCTTGGGCCGAGGCTGCAGTGGTTGTAGTGTTCTTCTCTTCTGACTAGATTGTGAAGAGGCTAAACTTTGCGGTATGAGAGATTACTTTATGACACTGTTTTGTCGGGACAATAGTCAGAACTACATTTGGTATATTGTAGAGCTGATCCCTGAGAGTAACAATGATGCTATGGGGCCGAGGCTCATAAAAATCATGACGCCTCCACATATATGGCTGGCCTAATAGAACATCACAAACTTCCAGTGGAAAACATCACATAGTACCTCATCCTTGAAGGGATCAATTCTGTATGATAGGAGACACTGCCGACTGACACAAAGATCTCATCCCTGGCGAAGCCATCCGATGTTGTATGGACGTGGGTGTGGTTTTGTCAACAAATCCAATTGCTTGACAACCTTTGATGATATGAGGTTCTTCTGGCTTCCACTATCAATAATAAAATTCAGCGGGGCCCCCTTCACCCACATTTGTGAATGGAAAAGGCACTCCCCCTCCTCAGGATCCTCTGGTTCTTCTAGTTGGATTGTTGCGGTCACGATAGTAGCAGTGGGTTCTGCATCAATTATCTGTCTCCTTTTATTATTGTCTGAATCAAATTTCGATTTGGGGCTCGGTTCTATTTCTTTGAGATCGACTACCAATGACTGTTTCGAGCGACATTCATCGGTGTTGTGCCAAGGGATTTTGTGGAAGTCACACCACTTCCCAGTGTCCTTCTTCATCTTCTTGTTTCTCTTCTTTTCCTGCGGCTTGGACTGGTTGTCTTGAGGTTGGATATTCTATGGATTAGGGCTGCTTTACCATGCTTTGGTTGTTGTGGATTTGCAGACCCAAATTCTTGCTTGTTCCATTGCTTAAATTTCTGCTCGATTTTGACAACATATTAATAATCTTCTCCCAATGATGAGATGTACAAAAACTCCATTTAGATTTGAATGTACCCGTGTAGAGCCCCACGTTATTTTAGAACCAGATGCCACTCAGAGTCTTTGATACCCAGCTTGGTGCGCAAGGTATGGAAGGTATTTGTGAACTCCGACACTATTTGGCCTCTCTCTTGTTGCAGTGTGGTCCATTTCATGTACTGGTCATCATAGTTTCCCACAGGGTAATATTTCTCTTTGAACACATCCATAAAAAAACCCAGGTGGGCTCAACCCCAAATATTCTAGACTCCTATGGAATTTTGCTCCCAGTAAGTTTCTCACCAATGTTTGACATGAGGGAGAGCCTTAAGGAGTGTAAAGGTGATATTTTCTCTGTCGAAAAAATTGTGAACAAAGAAATAACCTTCTAGCAAATTTAGACACTTTTCCAAAGCGTCTGCATCGATCTGACCTTAAAATATGGGAATATCAAAATTAAATTGTACCTTGAATGGGGTAGTGTCTCCAAAGCGACTGCTTGATGAAGAAGCATCTTCTATTATCGACAATCATTGAAGGAATTGGGCAAAATTCTCCAACATCTCATTTCTCTATTGCACGAGGTGTTAGAAAAACAGGATCCCGAAGAAATAAAATAAAAAATATACAAAAATAAAACACATAAGATACACAATACAATAGAGACACAGATATACATGGTTCACCAAGTGTGGGCTATGTCCACCAGAGAAATTTCCAGGTCCTTCCTTTATTATTATCCATCAAATGAAGGGATACAACCTACAACACAACCGCTGCAACTTCCTCTTCTTTCTTTCACAGTATTCTCACTCAGAATACAATATTCACAATGATCCATAGTCGCAATACATTTCCCTTATAAAAGAGGGTTTCCTTTTAGGGAAAAAAACCCTAACATAACTTCTACCGTCAGATCTGCGACCTTATAATGAATGGTCTAGATTTACTATGAAATTACAATATACATTTACAAGAAATTTTTTCCTTTGGGGGCTCCGTCCCCGAACCCCCATTGGGGAATGCTGTCCCCCAAACCCCTATCGAGGGCCCACTTGCGCTTAGACCCCCCAACCAGGGGGATGGACCCTCGGACCCCGCAAGGGGAGTAACCCCCCTTGTACTCCCCTACGTGGAGGAGTGTACATTCTTTTAGGTCATAAATCCTTCATGGGGTATAAACACGGTTGAAGCAAAGACCTCTGAATTAGGAAGATAATCAAGCTCCACAACCAGCACGAGGGCTTCCACGAGTAACATCTTGATGGGATCTTATACTCCCCTGTCTCTCTTTTCTTCCGCTATGGGAGGCTGCTTAGGCTGGCGAGAGCGGTTGTCCTCAAGAGAAACTAGCTCGAGACCCAACTCTCTATACCCTGACCTCGTCGGGGACATGCACTAAGAAACAACAAGGAGTATCCTACTCTGATACCATTGATCTAGATTATTTTGAGAATGAAAGGAAGGCAGAGATATAACAATGAATTTATAGAGTTATTTCAATAAACACAAAGACACAATAATGCACATTTTTATTTTAATGAGAGAAATGTACAGAAACTGTAAAATTATAGAGTGAATGACTTGCTAGAATGATGGAAGCTTATCTTTGAGAAGAGATGTGATGGCTACGATCATTCACAAGAATACAATGATGTTTACAATGAGGCTCTAGAGGCATTTTTAACATAAAGAAAATCCAAAACCCTAACCCCTAAAGATGAAATACCAAAAGGTTTGTGGGCCCCGATGGGGGTAATTGGTACGCCAACTTCCCAAGGGTGTAAAGTTTTCATACGATCTCCGTTTAGGGTGCACGATAGTTTGTTTGGAAGGTATATCCGAGGACTACACATTTTTACATCACACTTTTGATAAATCCCACAGTGTGTCTGTGGCAGGCCCAACAAATTTTGCTGAGGGCCTTAAAATGACATCAAAAGTTTAGGATGCAAATGAATGAATCTTGAAACCTCATAAAGGATAATTGAAAATGATAAATGGGTATCAAAATGAAAAATAAGAGGTTCAAAATGCAAAAAGTACCGAGAAAAGGGTACCTCAAGCAAGCAAGTTCCACCTCTACAAAGGTGTTAGCGTCGTAAGTCACTCCTGGATTGCTTGCAGGAGCAGAGCCCGACACCCATCAGTTTAATGTCACGATTTGTTTATAAAGGGTGATCAAATGGAGATAAAGACTCGAGGAGATATCATTCTAACTCAGGGACTGGGTCTGGTATGTAAAGAACCAAGGAGGTCTGGAATCCTAACTTCAGCCAGTAGGTTGATTAAAAGATGAGCAGGTGGAAGACTTAGGAGAAAATTAACAAACAGCTCTGGGAAACAGGCTTACAGCAGTTTGCGGAAGAAAGACTTTGAATGCAAGATCCTCTTGGTTCAGGGTCTCAAGAAACTGAAAGGAGACTTGACTGGATCACCAATTCCAAGTCGCTCAGCACAGGGAAATCATAATAACCGATTAGAGACAGCTCAACTACTACAGTGATCCATTACAACATCATCCTATAATAGCTACAGCTCGACTGGATCCTCCAATTCCGAGTTTCTCTAACACAGTGTAACAAAAGCATGAAAGAAACTGGCATTCATAAGGCAAGATGTCTCAGAATTTCATACATAATCAGATTAATAGTGCTTCATTAAAACTTTACAACCGGGAGCTCAGCTCAACCATCGATCCCTACGAAAATGGAAAAAATGCCTACATATACTTGGGACTGACTCTGGCCCTCAAGGCGTGATCATATCATGAATTCAATGCTTAACGTTGAAGAGCTTCTCTATCAGGATGGGCTATCAGTATGCATCAATCAAATCCACCCTCTGCTCCCCTGTCATGCGCCTCTTTAATTCAGCATGGCTCGCGCCAGGGGGGTAGCTGAGCCCTTTGAATATTGAACTGGCGTGTGCAGGTTTTTCTGGTGAGTTGGAGACTCGACGTGGCTTTCCTGAAGAGAACCGGTACAAGGGACCATCCTGGGTCAATTTCAGTCGGGACCTTCATATTCTGCAATAAATGGGTGATGCGAGGCTTCACCCACCCTCTTTCTCCTTTTTTTACTGAGCCGAAATGGCTCTTTGGATCCTCGGGTGAAATCCCAACCTAGTCCACAGGTTTCTTCTCCATTTCTCATGATCTCCTGAATTTCACTGAGACCTTTTCCCAACTCTGTATCGGGTTTCAGGGTTTCGCGTTCCCCGTTGTCAAGAGTTCTTGACCCGTTGAACTCCCGATCACCGATTCTCCGATGAGCTCGTGTATGGGTTAGCCCTCCTGGCTGGATTGTGGTCCATGCGACCGCCTCTGATATGACCTGAGCTGAACCTCTGTTGGGGCTTCGAATTTTTTGATGTCTCAATACACAAGTCCCCGGGACTCATGATTCCCCGAAACCCGACGGCTCATGGTCGTTGACATGTCAACGGTCCGTTCCTGTCGCGAAAACCTGCCACCTGTCTTCCACTCGCGGTCCCTAACTCCGTCGGGAAATCGCGTATCGGGATATCGTGATTCCCGTTGTCATGTGCATGGGACTCTCAGTTCCCCGATCCCCGACTCTACGGGATCTCTCGACATGTGTCCCTGCTGACGGACGGTTCTGATCCAGTTGGAAAATCGCGAATCGCGATTCCTACATGCAAGAGTTTCTTATCTTTAAAAACTCCGATTTTCCTCCTCTGTACACTCGGGGTTAACCTCGGCGCAACTTCCAGAGATCTAACGGCTGACGAGATTTCATCAATCTCCTCTGTAAGATTCTGGCTATCAATTTTCTTTGAGGATGGTTCTCGACTGCTGAAGACAGAACTTTGCCCGCTCGCTTGCTTGACTTGCTGCTACAAAAGGGGATTCTCTCGTGATATGCTCAGGTGCTTCTCGTGCAAACTGCAGAACTGGGTACGCCTAATCTCGAGACAAGAAAAATTGCTAACATTAGGCTCCATGGGGGATAGAGTCATCCTTGCGATGCTCTAAGAACGTATTCCACATCTTCAGTGCCTTGTTGTTGGGATATGAAGTCATTTATTAAGCCGGAAACATACAAAAAGAAAATAATCAAAGAAGTAAAAGATAATATTTACAAACAGAGGAGCCGAAGCTCAAATAAAACATTTTTTCAGAAAATGCCCATTTACTGAGCTATTGAAAACCTCTTCACCCTCCAAATCCTGCAACCCATAGGTGTTGTTGGAGAAAACCTCAGAGATTTTAAAAGGGCCGATCCAGAGGGCGTCGAACTTGCTGTGCTTGCCTTTGTCCTGTCTGGGTGCATCCCATTTAAATACCAAGTCCTCGATCTCGAACTCCTTTTTCTTGACCCTTCTGTCAAAATCCTTCTTGATCTTCTACTGATGATCATGGGCCCTGTTCATGACCTGCTCCCTGGTCTGCTGCACTTCCACCATCTGATGAATCCTTCTGACCATATGGTTAGGCTCTTCTTCAAGGTCCTGGAGGAATTTTGCCACAGGTAAGGCAAGCTGAGTAGGGAAAACGACCTCTATTTTGTAAACAAGTTGGAAGGGTGAAATGCCTAGGGACTTCTTTGTTGTCACTCGGTCATCCCATAAAGCAAATTTGAGTTTTGCATCCCAGGCCCTTTTATTGTCTTCTAATAATCTTTTAATGAGCTTGATCAAACCCTTATTGGAAGATTCCGCCAGTCCATTTCCTTGAGGATAATAGGGGGTAGAGTGAATCAGTGAAATCCCGAACTGTTCACAGAACTTGACCAGAGGCTCAGACCTAAAGGGGGTGGCATTATCAGTGACAATTTTGCTAGGGCAACCAAATCTAGCCATGACATCCTCCAAGAGGCCGATAATTACTTTGTGAGAAGTGCTTTGGGTAGGAACAACCTCTATCCACTTGGTGAAGTAATCTGTCGCAGTGAGGATCCATCTGTGCTGGCCACTTGAGGGAGGATGAATTTCTCCAATGAAGTCCAATCCCCACTGCTGAAAAGGTGCTGAAACTACTACAGGCTTTAATGGCAGAGATTTGAGCTACTGTTTTCCTAAGAACCTCTGGCATTTGATGCAAGCTCTAATTTCTCTGCAGACGTCGGGGAATAAAGTGGGCCAATAGTACCCAGCCCGGAGGACCTTCTGAGCTGTGGTCTTCCAGAAATGATGACCTCCGCAGAGACCGCTATGGAAATCAAGCATAACCTTCTGGGCCTCTTGCGGATCCAGGCATCTTAATAATAACCCTAAGGGGTCTTTCCAATACAGGGTTTGGTCAATGAGGTAATATTTGACCGCCTTGAGCTTTAAAGCTCTCGCCTTGCTTTTTCCCAATCCATTAGGAGGCCTTAGTTCTTGCAGAAAATACAAGATATCCTTGTACCAGTCGCAGGCTGCTAGTGGTGAGGCACCCTGAAAATGATTGCTGGATGACTCAGCTTGCTCATTGACGAAGTTAATCCCCAAGGCTTTGCAGTTGGATTCAACTAGCAATTTGGCTAAACCCTGTCCCTTTATCAGCTTGGTGGGCTTAATTTCCAGATCAAATTCTAGAATCTTGGCAATCCACTTACCTCTTTTCCCATCCATGTCGGGCTGTATAAGAATGTCCTTCACAGAAGCCGAAGGAACATATGCAATGATCTTTGAGTGCAAGACATAGACTCTGAAAGCTTTGAGAGCTTTCACCAATGCATAGGCCTTCTTTTCCATGATCTCATACCGAAGTTCTGCATCTCTTAATGCCCTGCTGTAGAAGGCAATAGGTTGCTCTTTCCCTTGATCGTTCTTTTGCAACAAAACTGCCACTACTGTATCACAGGAAGCAAAAGAAAATATCAGGAAATCTTTGGAATAATCGGGGCTGATTAGCACATGTGCCTCAGTCAACGCTTTCTTTATTTGGACAAAAGATTCCCTAGGTTCAGTGGTCCATTTTACTTCATTTCCTTTCCTGAGCATGGTTGTGATGTGTTTCACCTGCTCGGCAAAATTTGAGACGAATCTCCTCAGAAAATTTATCTTCCCAAAAATGCCTGAACCTCTTTTTTAGATCTGGAAAGTGACAAGGTCTGAATTGCTTCCACCCTGCTAGGGTCAATCCTTACTCCCTCTGCTGATACTATATGGCCTAACAACTTCCCCTCCTTCATAGAAAATAAGGATTTCTTGGGGTTTAAGGATAAGCCATACCTCCGACACTTCATGAAAACCTTTCTCAAGTGGCAGCAGTGCTCCTTGTCTGTCCTGGAGAAGACGGTGATGTCATCCAGATAGATTACTACAAACTGATCCTTCTCCCCTACGAATGCTATATCCATAGCTCGCTGAAACGTTGCTCCTGCATTCATCAATCCGAAAGGCATTTTGGCATACATGAATGTACCCCAAGGAGTGGTGAAAGCTATCTTTTCTCTGTCCTCAGGCGTGACTGATATTTGATTGTAACCAGAGAAACCATCAAACATGGATATTCTAGATGCACCAGTGACCTTCTGCAATATGTGTTCCATGTTGGGCAGGGGATAATTGTCTTTCTTTGAGCTCCTATTTAAGTTCCTTGAATCAACACAGAGTCTGATTTCCCCACTTTTCTTTCTTACTGGAACCAAATTGGCCACCCACTCAGAATACCTCAATGGGACAATGATTCGGGCACCTAACAATTTCTTCACTTCTTTCTCCATGACAGGTAGCAACATGGGATTTATCTGCCTCAGCTTCTGCCTGAATGGTTTGGCCTCTTCTTTTAGTGGGATCTTGTGCTCAATGACAAATGTGTCATACGTCTTGAGGTCTTTGTAAGTCCATGCGAACACATCAGAAAACTCTTTCAGCAACTCAGTATACTCAATCCTCTGTTCCTTGGTCAAACTCGTTGACAACTTAACAAACTTAGGCTCTTCTAGTGTGCCGATGTTGCACTCGGTTGTGTCAGCATCATCACCCGAAACTCTTCCCTTTATTGCCACATCATTCCCATTGAACAGTCTCTCCAATGGAACTAGTCCTCTCAGGATGTGATTGCCAGGCAATTGAATAATGTCGTGATTTTCTATTTTACTCAGCAACTCACCCCTATCAAACTCTTCCTCAGGGACAGAATCTTGGTCGATATGCATCTCTGAAAATTCTTCGATAGTTTCCAAGAATCTCTTGATCTCGAGATCGTCCTCAAACACCTTCCAATGCTTGATATTGTCAGGTATGGAGGGCCTGTATTTTGCTTCTACCTCATACCTTAGTTTGGGCGGCACGGGTACCTTGAAAATGATTGCTGATGAAGCCAAGGAATCTGCCACTGTGTTTTCTTCTCTCGGGATGAAAGAAATGTTGAACGCTGAGAAGAAACTATCAATTAGGTCCCATACCTCATTTCGATAACTCCTGAGTCAGGGATGCTTGGCCTGATAAGCGCTTCTGACCTGCTGGACCACCAACTTAGCATCTCCGAACACTGCTATCTCCTAGATTCCCATTTCCCTTGCGGCTCTTAATCGTAGTATAAGAGCTTCATACTCTGCCACATTGTTGGTAGCTTCGAATTCTAATTTGTACGACAGAGATGTGGTCTCCTGGGCAGGTGACACAAAAACCACTCCAGCTCTGGCGCCTTCTCGGGAACAGGCTCCGTCAAAAAGAATTTTCCAGATTGGGGTGATGGAGGGAGGAACTTCATAGGAAACAGTGGGCAACTTTCTGAGTTTCAAAGGAGGCTCGGGGGCATGGGTGAGATGCAGTAAACTGGAGCCTAAATCAGTATCCAGGGCGAAGATGGGATGATTGGTAGGGTTGGCTTAATCACTGATTATGTAGGTCAGCTGGGCTTCCCTGTATAGTCTTCTATGCTCCCCTCCGAACACTGGGATGGTAGCATATGTGAGGTCCATCTGTAATGTTCCTCCAAGTCTTTTAATCCAAGACCTGGAAAACAGCATGCCGAACTTGGGAGGAACATCAGCTACCACAATGTCCATGACCATACTCTTCATGGGCAGTTGAAACAGAG
>JASDQU010683088.1:34461-47484 GCA_032191745.1 Picea mariana
CCTGTCCTATTTTGTTCTAGATCCAGGTGGATCTAGGGAGATCTGTTAGTGTCTGCACCTACCGATTAGTCCGATAATAGTCTTCATCAAACCACTTCAAGTGTTGCGATCGGTGGTCATGATTGCGGCCTTTGAACGATTACCTGGGTGATTGGCTGGAGGCTCGGGGAGAATAAGAGGATCAGTGCCAGAGGCAAAGGGAGAAATGCATCAACCCTAGGAAAAACAAAAAGGCTTATGACTAATGGATTTTTGGCGGTCTGACAAGGAAAACAGGTCGATCAACTAGATAAAGACAAACGGAAGGAAAACCACAAGCTGAGAGGAAAAATTACAATCAGGTCAGGGAGGAAAGACAGACAAAATTACAGACCTAGGCAGGAAACACGACTCTAAAGACCTTGACAAGTTTATGTGCTAACATTTTTTTATCATCCTCATATCCCTGACAATATAGAGTCATGGCATGTCTTCCCTAGTGATGAGAGCATATGTTCTTTCATACAAAATGAGCCTTATAAGCCTAAGGAGATTATATCAATGGAAGATAAAAAAATTATGAAGGTATTGACTCCTCTAGAAAGGTCATTTTCATCGAGTGATATAGGAAACAAAGAAAAACATAAATAAGAGGAGTTGAAAAGAAAAGTGGGTGAAACCGTTTCCTTGAACATTGGGACATTCGATTGTCCAAAGAATGTTAAAATAGGTGCCCAATGTTCTGATGAAGAAAAATTGAAGTTCACTGAGTTACTATGTGAATTTCAAGATGTTTTTGCTTGGTCTTATGAGGATCTTCGTGGTTTTGATCCTACTCTTATAAAACATGTTATTCCTATTAAGGAAGGAATAAAACTGGTTAGGCAAAAACAAAGACCCATTAACCCTGCACTGGAAGCAACTATTTGAAAGGAGTTGGAAAAACTCTTGAAAGTTGGGATAATTTTCCCTATTAAGTATTCTAAGTGGGTTTCCAATTTGGTTCCCATTCGGAAAATGATTGGTCAAATCAGATTATGCGTTGATTTTCATGCATTGTATAGAGCTAGCATAAAATACTATTTTCCACTCCCTAATATGGAAATGATTTTGCAGCAAGTTGTAGGATCGCAAATGATGTCCTTACTTGATGGTGTTTATGCTTACAATCAAATCAAGGTAAAAAGGAAATATAAATATAAAACCACTTTTATTACATGTTGGGGCACTTTTGCTTATGAACGTATGCCTTTTGGTTTATCTAATGCAAGTGCCACTTTCCAAAGAGCTATGCAAATAACTTTTGACAATTTGATCGGAAAAATTATTTAGATTTATCTTGATGTCTTAACTGTGTATTTAAAAAAATGATTAGATCATTTTGGTCATCTTAGAAAGGTTCTCATGTGATGCAGGAAATTAGGCATTTCTTTAAATCCTTCTAAGTCTATCTTCGACGTTACCAAGGGAAAACTCCTTGGACACATTGTCTTTGATCCAGGAATAAGAATAGATCTCGAAATGATTGTTGGTCTCCTAAATCTTCATGCTCCTACTTCCAAAAAGGAGGTTCAAGCCTTTATGGGTACTATTAACTTTGTCCGTAGGTTTGTTCCCAATTTTGTTGTAATGGTCAAACCAATTCACAATATTCTTAAGCAAGATCACTCCTTTTCTTGGACTGATGATGTCAAAAATTCTTTCGTAAGGATCAAGAAGGCAATCAGTTTTGCACTGGTTTTGGCGAAACCGAATTTTGAGAAAGAATTCATTATATATACTAATGCCATAGAGGAAGAATTTTATGCTATCCTCATGCAATGCGATGACCAATTTAACGAGAAACCAGTAGCTTACATGAGTCAAATCTTGTTAGAAGATGAATTTAAATATTCTTAAATATTGAAAAGCATGCTTTCGCTCTTGTTAAAGTTGTTGAAAATTTTTTCCACTTTATCTTAGGTAAGCACACGCTAGTAAAAGTCCCTTTACCTGCTGTCAAGTTTTTTCTCTCACAAACTTATCTTTCAGGAAATCTTGCAAATTGGCATGCCAAGATCTAGGAGCATGATTTAACTATCATGACTTCTAAAACCATTAAGGGATGTGCCTTAGCCCTTCACTTAGCTCAGCATGCATAAGCAAGTGAAGAAATCGATGAACAAGATAGCTCTCTATCAGCACTATTTTATATTAACAGTCAAATCCTTCCTATAGCTTAACATCCCTGGTATAAGGATCTGGTGTATTACTTGCAAAACCATAGGTGTCCTTATAACTTAGATACTCATCAAAGGAGAAGGCTTCGTCTTGAATCTTCCAAATATGTCATTTTAGGAGACTTATTGTTTAGGAGATATGTCGATGGTATGTTACTTCGTTGTGTGAATAATAAGGAAGCACATAGATTGTTACAAGAGACTCACAGATATTCAAATTCAGTTATTCATGTAGGAGGTCACTTTTCTGCTAAAACTACTACTTTTAAAATTATCAAGAAAGGGTACTATTGGCCTTCAATTTTTCGTGATTCTTATAATTTTTCAAGATCTTGTGACAAGTGCCAGAAGTTCGTTGGGAAAGAACGTCTTTCTTCCATGACTTTACAACATGTCTTACCCGACTTTCCTTTTTCAAAATGGGGTCTGGACTTTATTGGTCCTATTAATTCCCCATCTTTAGTAGGGAAATTTTTTATCTTGACAGCCACAGACTATTTTATGAAATGGACTAAAGTTGTCCCACTTAAGCATTCATGGGATGAGTAGGTGATTTCTTTCCTTGAGACTAATATTTTTTCCAGATTTGGTATTCCTTTGGAAATTATTATAGACAATGGTCCTGTTTTTATTTCTGCTAAGCTAACTCAGTTTCTAGCTAAACTAGGGGTTAAACATTTTACTTCATCAGCTTATTATTCCCAAGGGAATGGGAAAGTTGAGTCTACTAACAAGAATCTAGTTATAATTATCAAGAGGTTCACTAGATATAAGCCTTGTCAATGGCACACTCTCCTCACTTACGCCCTTTGGGAAGATCGCACTACCACCAAGGTGAGCATTGGTTGCACTCCTTTCCAACTTGTTTATAAACAAGAATCCATTATGCCTACTAAGATGGAAATTTCTTCTCTAAGGCTGATGCTACAGGTTGAAGAATTAAATTCTTCCAATATCTCCCAAAGAATGAATGCACTCTTGGCTTTAGAGGAACAAAGGACGTTTTCCTTGGATAAAATAAATAAAAGACATCAAACTCTTAAAAGATATTTCAATAAAAGTGCCAAAGTTTTCAAATTTAAAGTTAATGAGAAGGTATTGTTGTGGGATTCAGCTCATGTTGATAGAGGAAAGAATTCAAAGTTCCAAAAGTTAAGGTTGGGTCCTTTTAAGTTCGTTTTTTCCCTGGGCGTGAATTCTTATATCCTAAAGTACTTGGAAGAGTGATTGTTTTCCTATAGAACCAATGGTTCCCACTTAAAGCACTATGTGGAACCAACTTAAAAGTTTAAATGTTGTATGAAATTTTTTTTTGTATTATAGTTTTGTTTTATTTTTTTGATTTTACTTTGTTGTTATTTCTTTTTGTTGTTTATTTCTTTTATTGACATATTTCTTGTCAGAAATAAAATGTTGGATCAGTTTTTCCACAATGATGCTATTCTGCAAGTATTTTTAATCAATAACAATCAGGTTACACAAATTTCATGATGTTTCCCCTTGAAGACATCATTAAAATTGTTATCTTCTTCAACTGTTATTGGATAAGATATTTGTTTTTTTACCCCTATTTCTACTTTTCTTTTCTTCCCTATGTTCCAAGATTCGAAAGAGCACACCATAAAAAATTTGTCCTCAAAGCCAATAATTCTTTCATTATGATTAATCAGATGATTATGCATACAAGGATAAACCCAAATCATGAGTTATCATTTTTTCCCAAATCCCAAAATCCCAAATCATTTTTTCCCTTAAACCGCTCACTTCCCCCTGTTGCATAATCATTTTGATATATATTTCCTTGATCTAATGTTCACCTGGTCTGCGAAACCAGACAATATGAATTCTTAATATGTTGGAAATAGATTTCCCTATGGAGTCGTCAGTTTATTGACGCTTAAAATTGCAACGATGAATATTGCTCGCAAATGATTGCTAAGATCTATTATTTATTTATAATAATAATAATTAACTAGTAGGTGGAACCCCCTTGTAGACTAGTGGAGCTATGATGTATGTGTTATGCTTATATGTTTGTTGTTGTTATAATGATGCCTACACAGTCTTCTATAGTTGATATGCAAGTCATGGTTTTATTCGTCATAGCAACATAAGATGGTAGGTTGAATGTGTCATTATGGTTTTGATGGTCACTTGCAACTTATCACGGCATTATGGATAAAATGATTATTTTTACAAGTGTTATGTTTATGCATTAAACATTGATTGATTATTTTATACATATGATTTTATGCTAAAGGATGATATGGGAGCTTAAAACAAAAAGAGGAAAAAACTATGGACAAGCCTTGAGGTTATATGTGATTAAACAAAAGAAGGTGATGGACTTATTTGCTAGAATATGCGCTTTGGTTAAAGGATTATATGTGAAACATATATGGTAACTTTATACATATGGTTGTTGTTAAAGTTTTGATATGATTCGGGGTGGCGCACTATGCATTGGATATAGCATTGAATATAGCAATGGATATGTGTTTGAATTAATGGTCGATGTTATGTTATATGGGTTGGCTTGTACGTTGAATTGAATAGTGATGGGGGAGGAAGAAACATGCTTTTTTTGCATGTCACTCAAACAGACCTCGACCCTGTCACCCTAGCCATAGTTGCATTTGGTTTTTCGGCTCTGGTGGTTGTGGAAGATCCACGATTTCTGATTTTGAAGGGAAAACACGGTCCAACTCTTCCCTCAAAGCGATTTTTCCAGTTATGGCTCCTTTACTTTCCATCGATGATGGTCCCTCTGTATTAGGAATCGATGTTTTGGCTCAGGATTGCATGAGGTCTGTGTTTTTTCTTGAGTTTTGACTATGTATTAGTGTTTTGCTTATGGTTTCTTCTGTGAATACTCTAGAATGTTGGCATTTTAAAAGAAATGAATGGATTTTATTGTTGTGTGAAGCGTGTGCATTGGTTATTGGTTTAAAACATGTCAATCATCTTGGGGTTTTATCCTGGTTCTATGTGGAAAATTATGACAATGGTGTAACAACCTTTGAGCTTTTATTGCACGGGTTTTTTACCACCAGTCTGGGTATTAGTTGTTGTCACTCCTTTCCTCTTGGTGCTCGTTATGTTAAGTTCTTCCAGATTTCAATGCATATTGTTGAGAGTTGGATTGTTCTTTCTTTGTTTGGCCGAGATTATGAAATTTACTTCATTGTCACTGTTGTTGAGAAGCATTTCACAGTCGAGTCTTGGGAATCACCCAGAATTTTAAATGGAAGTTGTTTAACCACGGGTTGTGTTTAAGCACATCTCAGTTTTGTTCTCCTCGGGCATTCACTCCATAGTATTCTAAGAGTTTGTTCCTCTCATCTCTATTGGGTGGCTGACTGTTATGTTTGGTTACCCTCACTGTCAATATTTCGAGTTAAAAGTTATAAACATCTGTGGTGGATCTAGAAAGGGAATAAGCTCTATGTTCTTCCAAGACTATTCTTGATTACCCGTGGTTGCTTTTCTGAGATAACTTGTTTTAAAAATAAAGAGCACGAGATCTCTGTGTTTTCAAGGATTCTTCCTTGATTAAGCCAACTCGTGTTCCCTCTCTACAATAAAATTTTTAAAAAGAGCATGAGATATCTCTCGCTTCGAAGATGATCTCTTGATTGAGCCTCTGTTATTACCTCTCTGTGATTAATTTTTTTTTTAAAAGGGGCCATGGGTTATTTGCATCCCGGGGACTTTCCATTTGGTCGTTTTATTGTTATTCCCTCCATTGTTGTGTTAAACCCTAGCACGATCATGGTACCATCAAAGTTTAAAAGGCACATGTGTGTGACGTGGTTCTATTCTCCTCGAGCACAAATTGATTATGTTTATGTTGAGCACGATTTGGTTATGTTGAGCTCGACTTGTTTCTGTTTCAACTCGAGCACTTTTTGGCTCTGTCAATTGTCAGGAAACTCTTTTAAAGGAATTTTGTACATGTTCTGTTTTCAAAAAACCAAGGCTCAGAGTTGCATGTTATTGGTTAAATGCTATTGCTGAATCAAGATTTGTGTCGATTATATTGTTCAAGGCATGTGTATGATTGAATCGAGGCCCAATTATGAGTTTTAATGCAGTGAACTATGTCAAATAGTGATGGAAAGTCGATTGTTGGTGGTTAATATTGGGTCTATTATTATTTGATTTCAAGGAATGAATGTTGGATATGGATGTTTGGAATCATTGTGCATATTATATTTTGTTCTAAAAATAAAAAGGATTAGCTTAGGAGCATGGAAGATTGTGGTTCAAAGGGTTATAATGTTATTATGAAATTGGCAATGATGTGATTGTGATATTGCATAGGTATTGTATGAGATGCAAAGATTGCTATAATTGAAGAATTCTATGCATATGAATTGTCTTTTATTTGAAGTCATCAAGCATTATGTATGTAAATAAGGGACAGTTAAATGATTTTGGTTTTAAGTGGATGATTATTGGATTGTGGGTCTGAATAGAGTTATGGTTGTTATTTGATTTAATTTATTTTTTGATGAACAGTATATGTATTATTCCCTCTCATACTATCACTTTTTCACTCATTATATCCCCCTTGTGATCCCAATTTCATTTTTACACACCATGTTCTATAAAATAAATTAAAAACTTTGTATGGCAACTTGGAAAAAGATATGACACAGAAATAGGTGGCAGATGATATATTTTGGTATTGATTACATAGTTAGTGATTTAATGAATTTTTTAGCATTGCTCGTGTTCTTACCCCCTATCATGTTACCACATTTTCTCTCATTACAATTCCCCCAAATATCCCATGAACCCTATTTCACCCCCTGCTCACTTGGCAATTGTTAAATAATTTATTATGGATTGAATTGCATGGGTCTTATGTCAATTTATGAGCCAAAGTTAGTTTCATATAAAGAGAATGTCATGTATGGTATGTTAAGGGATAGTTGCTAATGAATTGTTGTATACAAGATGAGTTTCTTCAGTAGAGGAAGTCATGGGAGAAACAATAGGGGAAGAGGTAATTGGAACAGAGGGCCTAGAAGGCTCAGATTCTCAATTCATTTTGATGTCGATTCTTAGGAGTTGAACCATATTTTTCAAGATGGGTTCTTCAATTGGATTGGACAAAGGATAGTTCAGCCTAGACCAGAAAGGCCTCCCTTCCAGCCTCAAAATATCACTAGTATTCATGTGCCTCCTCATGTATCCATGCAACCAGAAGTTCCCGAAAATGATGGATGGTAGGAGATTGTTCATCTGGCAGTCTCCCACCATCGTGGTTGGCCCAACTTGTCATTGCCTCCTCCTCCTCCACCTGTAAATCCAAATGCTCAAATTTCTCTTGTACATTCACTTATTCAATCCTCTCATGATAGAAAATGGATTAAAACTGAGGCCCCCCATGTGCAAGACAAAGGTAAAGTTGTTGCTTCCCCCTCATCTCCTTCAAATGACTTAGAAAAATCAGTGTCCTCCTATATGCACCTGAGGGACGATTGTTCTCATGTTATTGTTTAGATTAACCCTCAAGGTTTGAATCAACCTAAGGTTAATTCTGGGAAGTCCAAAGGGGACAGCAGTGACAGAAAACGAATTGCCTCTCAAAGTGGCAAATATCGATTTTAATTTATGTGTTTATGGTTGATTTGTTGAAGAAAATGGACTGCATAAGGTTTTGGACAACAAACTGTTTTTTGGATAATGTGGTTATTTACATATTTTGGATATAATTTGAATTATTTCTAATATTTAATATTCAAACTTTAGAAATATTTATGGGAGCTACAAGGAGGCATGTGTTTAAATGATTATCTAAATTGTTCTTATTTTTGTAAAGAATAAAAAAAGGAGTCACAAGGGGTCCCACCTACTTAGTTATTATTAAATAAAGACCCTTAACTATTATTATTATTATTATTACTTCCCTAAACTAAAATTAGTTAAGTTTAATTAACTTAACTAAAGGAGGTAGTTGAACTACTTCAACTAATTTGGAATGCATAAAATACAAATGAGAAGGAAGAATAAGGGGAGAATAGAAGGAGAAAGCAATAATAAGGTTTGCTCATTTGTTTTCATGAGATAGTTAGGTTTTCATTCATTATTCAATTCATTAAAGGCTTAATTCTCTTTTTGACAGCAGGGTCTTATTGTAGACAGCAAGGTTTAGAGTTGAACCATATCATTTAGATGCTTGTTTCAAAGGTGTTGATCTATCCTTGATAGTCTATGTATACTTGTTTGTTTATGGATTAAGTTTCATAGATAGTAAAGGATATTGTGTAGAGTCAAATTGGAAGTATTCTGTGGCAAGCTGATCCATATATTAAAGTTTGATTTTTACTTCTTGTCAGAGTCCTTTTGTATGGTTTTCATTGAGGATATCTAAATTTGACTTTGGCCCATGCCCTCATAGGGATTTTGTAAAGAGAAAGATACTTTGATTTCTTGGAATCAAATAAAGCAATTGCTATTCTGTCTCATTTGTGTGGATCTGTGACTTGGTTACTTTTTCTTTTGATCTCCACATTTATTTTCTATAATTTGTACATTTTCAGAAAATTATATAAAAAATTCATATTTTGCAACAATCTTTTCATTTAAAAAATCAGCCTAAGCCCTTGTAATTGGTACTTGTGGATTGTGAAATATTTTTTGAGGTTGTAAAACATAGGGTGATATTCCTGACTATCTTGTCTTAACTAGGAAGGATTCGAAAATGCTTGAGTAAGATAACTCATATCTTTTCCTCAACGAGGTTCTCTTCCTATCATGTGGGCTTTCATCCCATGTGTGTGGCATAATTACCAGCCTGCTCAAAACCAAGCCCATATTTCCATCGTCCAAGGTTACAAGGATATGAGAGCCACTATTTGAGGGTGTTGAGTCATTGGATGACTCGTTGTTCTTCGTCACACACACCATAGTCCCACATTAGGGCACAACATCATGGGCACAACCCAAAACATCCCTCAAATAACCATGTCAAGGGCATTCAAAACAACACAAAATATAAGACAGAGTAAACCAATGTTCATAAGACACATTAGTCCTTAAATCATGCAAAGTGAGTTGATGTTTTAGATAGAATCCATGTAGAACAATTCACCCTAGTATCCCCTTAAAGTATCACCCAATCCCAAGACCTTGTGAATGTTACCAAGTTTAAGTATGGGAGGGCCTTCATCCAACCCTATTAGGTGTGCCACATGAACAATAAGTTACCCAAGTAGAGAGATAGGTCCCGAGAGTGACAAGAGAAAGTAAAAACCCATCAAGAGAAAGTATGAGTGTGATATGGTATTAGGATTACTTCATGTCTTATGGTATCCATTTCTATGATCGCCTTTTGTTAGCGATTTTTCTTGTCTCGGGATTAGGCGTACCCAGTTCTGCAGTTTGCACGAGAAGCACCTGAGCATATCATGAGAGAATCCCATTTTGTAGCAGCAAGTCAAGCAAGCGAGCGAGCAAAGTTCTGTCTTCAGCAGTCGAGAACCATCCTCAAAGAAAATTGATGGCCAGAATCTTACAGAGGAGATCGACGAAATCCCGTCAGTCGTTAGATCTCTAGAAGTTGTGCCGAAGTTAACCCCGAGTGTACAGAGGAGGAAAATCGGAGTTTTTAAAGATAAGAAACTCTTGCATGTAGGAATCGCGATTCGTGATTTCTCGGCTGGATCAGAACCGTCCGTTAGTAGGGACACGTGTCGAGAGATCCCGCAGAGTTGGGGATCGGGGAATTGAGAGTCCCGTGCACATGACAACGGGAATCACGATATCCCAATACGCGATTTCCCGACGGATTTAGGGACCGTGAGTGGAAGACAGGTGGCAGGTTTTCACGACGGGAACGGATCGTTGACATGTCAACGACCATGAGCCGTCGGGTTTTAGGGAATCGCGAGTCCCGGCAACTTGTGTATCGAGACATCAAAAACGCTGAAGCCCCAACAGAGGTTTGGCTCAGGTCATATCAGAGGCAGTCGCATGGACCACAATCCATCCAGGAGGGCTAACCCATACACAAGCTCATTGGAGAATCGGTGATCGGAAGTTCAACGGGTCAAGAACTCTTGACAATGGGGAACGCAAAACCCTGAAACCCGATACAGAGTTGGGAAAAGGTCTCAGTGAAATTCAGGAGATCGTGAGAAATGGAGAAGAAACCTGTGGACTAGGTCGGGATTTCACCCGAGGATCCAAAGAGCCGTTTTAGCTCAGCAGAAAAAGGAGAAAGAGGGTGGGTGAAGCCTCGCATCACCCATTTATTGTAGAATATGAAGGTCCCAACTGAAATTGACCCAGGACAGTCCCTTGTACCATTTCTCTTCAGGAAAGCCACGTCGAGTCTCCAACTCACCAGAAAAAATTGCACACGCCAGTTCAATATTCAAAGTGCTCAGCTACCCCCCTGGTGCGAGCCATGCTGAATTAAAGAGTCGCATGACAGGGGAGCAGAGGGTGGATTTAATTGATGCAGACTGATAGCCCATCCTGATAGAGAAGCTCTTCAACGTTAAGCATTGAATTCATGATATGATCGCGCCTTGAGGGCCGAAGTCAGTCCCAAGTATATGTAGGCATTTTTGCCATTTTTATAGGGATCGATGGTTGAGCTAAGCTCCCGGTTGTAAAGTTTTAATGAAGCACTGTTAATCTGATTATGTATGAACTTCTAAGACATATTGCCTTATGAATGCCAGTTTCTTTCATGCTTTTGTTACACTGTGTTAGAGCAACTCGGAATTGGAGGATCCAATCGAGCTGTAGCTATTATAGGATGATGTTGTAATGGATCATTGTAGTAGTTGCGCTGTCTCTAATTGGTTATTATGATTTTCTTGCACTGAGCGACTTGGAATTGGTGATCTAGTCAAGTCCCCTTTCAGTTTCTTGAGACCCTGAACCAAGAGGATCTTGCATTCAGAGTCTTTCTTCCACAAACTGCTGTAAGCCTGTTTCCCAGAGCTGTTTGTTAATTTTCTCCTAAGTCTTCCACCTGCTCATCTTTTAATCAACCTACTCGATGAAGTTAGGATTCCAGACCTCCTTGGTTCTTTACATACCAGACCCATCCCCTCAGTTAGAATGATATCTCCTCGAGTCTTTATCTCCATTTGATCACCCTTTATAAACAAATCGTGACATTAAACTGATGGGTGTCGAGCTCTACTCCTGCAAGCAATCCAGGAGTGACTTCTGATGCTAACATTTCTGGCACCGTTGCTGGGGACGAAGTTGAATATTTTCCCCAGGATTGAACGACAACGACTAACTGATTCTGAAGGTGCATTAGAAATCAGAATTATCAAGATTGTTGCTGTGCACCTGGCGACTCCATTGTGACGACTCCGCTGGGAAGAACCTGCTCTATCAATTGTGGCTTTCAGAGGCAGACACATGTGGTCTCATCCACAGTTGCCCCTAGCTACACCTGAAACCAATCTGGAGGTGGTTCTCAGAAAAGGAAAGGCCCCTGAAGAAGAAGCTTCCACCGTCGAAATAGGTAATCCGCCATCTCCTTCTGTAAGAACTCCGTTCTCTCCCCCTCAGTTTCTTGATAGACCTCCTTCACAAGTTTCCTGTTTTCTGAATTTTGGAAGTGTTCCTGCTGAGTTTTCCCCTCCTGATCTGGGATTGGGGGGAGAAATCCTTGTCACTCCCTCCTCCTTGAATCACCTTTTGTTTCCCACCCCACTCCGAGATTCATTCCCTGTAGCCCCTTTGCGGACTCCTTCTCCTCTGAGTTCTCCTCCACCTAATAGTCCTATGGTCGGATCAAATCCCTACATGACCGAAATAGAGGTCATCATAGCTGCTATATACGCTCCCCTCGTGCTACCACAACCTCTCAATAACCTTCTAGTAGAAGGGTACCTTAAGTAGCTGCCCAAGTTTACAGGCGAGGGGGATATAACTGTTGAAGAGCACCTAGCAGCCTTTTATACTTTCGCAGATGATAATGTTATCATGCACACTGATGTATGGATGAGAATTTTTGTCCATAGTCTCCAAGGAGAGGCTAGAAATTGGTTCAGGACCCTACCCCCTGGATCTATTGATGGGATCAGAGCTCTAGATAGTGCCTTTTTGAGGCAGTGGGGAGATAAAAAAGACTTCATGTATTACATGATAGAGTTCGGATCGTTGAAGAGAAAAGAAGGAGAGTCTGTTTCTGACTTCTCCAAGAGATTTAATAAAATGTACAACAAAATTCCTGCTGAGATAAAACCCTCCGAAGCCTCTCAAAGATCACTTACTCCAGCGCCTTTGATCCTGATTTCTGCCTACTGCTAAGGGAGAGAAGAGCTGCCATGCTGGCACACATGCAAGATGCAGCCGTGGAGGTAGAGTCCAACATATTGGCTGTCAACCGACTCAGAAACGCCGGTGATAGAAATATGTCCAAGAGAAGGCCTGAAACTTCCTCATCCAGTCCCTCTCCCCTGCCCCATCAGACAGATGAAACTGCTAGAACGCTAAAATCGCTTGCTGCCAAGATAGAAAGGCTGGAATTAGAGGGGAAGCCCATGTATAGAAATCCCCAGAACACCGATAATAGAGGTTTCAGACGACCTGCTAACAATGTTCCCCAGGTTTTCCCAAGGGAACAAAGGGGAAGGTACAGAGATGATCAAAGGGTCCAAACCCCCTTCCAAAACAATCTAGTTGAGCAAGAGGAAAGAGATGAGATAGATGAGTTTGGCCCAGAGATTCACTGTATTGAAGAAACCCCTCCTTTTCCCCACTTGACTCAGTCTGGGTACGAAAAATCTTTGATGAACATTCAGATCCTTGAGTTAGGGAAGGGAGAAAGGGCTAGTCACAC
>JASDQU010683088.1:63780-75323 GCA_032191745.1 Picea mariana
AGCTAGATGTAGGTAATCCCTTATATTCTTCAAGTACATAAGAGTTTAACTTTAGAGCTATGGTCAAATAAAAACAAAGAGGTCTTAAAGGAAATTGACCATGTGGTTTTGTATATATTTATCATACAGCTTGATTACCAAATCAAAATGTTGCAGGATACTTCAATGCCTAAACAAATGTATATATTTATCATATTTATCATTCTTCAATGCCTAAACTATGATGTACAATTCCTTATCTTATTTGGGGTATATTATGATTGCACCAACAAAATTTTCAAGTGTTATGTTATCCAAATCCTTCTTTGTATCAAAGGTTTCGCCCTTATGTATCATGCGAAATTTGCTTTGATTTCAAATGAAATTTCAAGTTTCATTAGATTTAATATTGATGCATTACAATTATTTCATGTCAAATCTTCAGTTACTTGGTTTTCAATTGCAATGAATTGAAAGGTTATACTTGCCTTTTCTAATGTGCATTGAAGAGACATTTCATTCCTAAATCATTCGCTAACCCCATGAATTACCTTGCTTCAATTAAATTATCTTGGATCAACCAATTTACAACGAATTTTATATTTCTTAGGTCAATAAAAAATTCACATCCTCTAACTACAAAATCCATACAAAACAATAATTGTTTTCCAAGCTCATATTTCTTCATGTTGGCTTGCAATTAATTGTGGGTTAATATGGCATTACCATATTACAATGTAATATGGTAATCCCATATTACATTGTAACATGGCTTTACCATATTACAATGTAATATGGTAATACCATATTACAATGTAATATGGTAATACCATATTACAATGTAATATGGCATTACCATATTACATTGTAATATGGTATACCATATTACAATGTAATATGATAATACCATATCTTGTGTATTTTTTTTTTTTAAACTTAATTCCATCGTCGCAATATTGACAATAGTTCGTTGGAAAAAAATTGCATTTTGACCACCATGGAAATAACGACGAACTTTCGTCGCAAGTTGCCACAGGTTTTCGTTGCACATACAACATGTTCGTCATAACTTTGGTATTGATGAATCAATGTCGTCACTATTGCCATGGGTATTTGTCACAAGTTGCCATGGTTTTTCATCACACATACAACATCTGCGTTGTAAGTTTTTGACTTGTCATAAATTTTCGTCACAATTGCGATGAAATTTCGTCGTAATTGCCACGGTTGTTCATTGTACTTGTGATGAGGTTTTGTCGTAATTGCAACGATGCATAGGGTTAACTGAACTTGAAGGTGGTGACATGTGGAGAGATAATTTCGTTGATGTTTCCATGCACACCTGGATCGTTGATAGAGCAACAAAATTATTCTGACGATTAAAAAACTCGGCTTTTGTGGAAATTGTGATGGATAAGTGTGGCAGTATCAACGAAAAACCATCACAAATTTGGTCATATGTACTAGTGTCATGACATTTTCTGCATCTGAACGATATGTGTTCATAGTTAATGGTATGTAACCAGTCCTCATCATGATATTGCAAAGAAATGGATCCTGGTAGAAACTTTGAAATATTTAGGTATACATAGATACACACATATGAGGTATATCTTTGTTGCTTCGTTGCCTTTGAATATTTCACATATACTCCAATGGTATTGTTGATGCCTACCAATACCTCCTCCAACTGGAAGTCCTACGGCAGGGAATATAGTCTTATCCACACTGGGGCATGTGCAAAGTCCTATGTTTTTGGGATAAACTTCTCTGTCCAAAGTCTCAAGAAAAGTCTCACAGAGTTGAAGAAATAAGGCCCTCCATAAAAAATGTGATTCCTGTTCTCAAAATTATGCCAGATTATAGTGAAGCATCCTTTGGATCTCAGCTGGAGATTGTAATGGACTTTTCTCTTCCACCATTGTTGTATCCATTTTACCAGCTCGCATTTAGAGGGCCAAAGCCCTAGAAATTTCCCAACTAGGGCTTAGTCTCTCATGTATTGCTTCTTCTCTTCGATCCTGGGTGTGCTTATGATATACTTTGGGGCTTGTGGTGCTTGGGGAATACATTTCCTGGGTATCCACGGTCATGTTGTGCTTGTTGGGGATTTCCCTGATTCTATGTCCATTTCTTTGTCCTTGAATGTGCCCTCAAAGAGGAGTTGCGAGCGCAGATCTGGTGGAGGTTCAAAAGTTGGGTGCCTGAAACCCCCTCTGTAGTTTGCATGTGTCGTTTCTTGATTGTAGGAGGTGCCTCGCAGCCCTCCCTCACTAGGAATCAATGTGCCCCTTCAGGAGCTGCCTCGCAGCCCTCCCTCACTAGGAATCAATGTGCCCCTTCAGGAGCTGCCAAGTGCACCATAGTTGAGCAACCCTAACCCTAGTGCATATCTCTCTGCTATTCAATCCACAATTCTCTCTTCACCCCCCAGTTTTCTTCATTACACAAAACATGAAAATTAACTTGGCATGTACATTAAAATGAATTTACATTCTTCAAAACAATTGTTTACAAGGTGTTTTTTTCAAATTTTAATGTAAATTATAAAGCAAATAAATATTTAATTAATAATAAATTTTTTATCTTTCCAATTTAGGAGGTGATTTTAGCATTTTTTTTAGGTGGTAATAGTGGTCAAGCACATGATCCTGATTAAGTCTTAATTTTTACTTGAAAAACATTTTTGTGATACTAGTAGCATCAATTTTCTATTTGATGGTCAATTTCTTGTAGTGGTGTCATCCGTCAAGGCCACAATTTCCTACAATTTCAATCAAGTCATGTTTTTAGCCACTAAAAATAAAGGGGTTCTATAAGTAGAACCAATTTTCGAAATTGGGGTTGATTTTGGTGTTTTTGAACAAAAATAATGAGCTTTTTGGTCCAGAGTTCTCATTTTTCAGGTCATAATACTTGTTAATTCGTTAACTATGTTGAAGATAAATGTATCAATTTATTGTGTTATTTACCAAACTCGTGGGATAGTTGGTTATAGCCATATGTAGTAATACAACTAATTTATGTTTCGATGATGTGGTCTCATCCTTATTTTTGGAGGAGATGAGGTGGAGGAACATGGAAGGCGAGAGCACAAAAAAAAATTATTTGCAAGAGGACACTCCCAAGAAAGAAATAGATCTAATTCCTCAAGTGGGAGATCTAAATATAAGGGTATATTTAAATATCTTGGAAATTTTGTAAATCTATTTTAGAGATGTGGAAAAGAAGAGCAATACAAGAAGTAATGTAGATCCAAAAGTGTTGAGAGAGAGAAGGGATAAATGATGCTCCTTCTATAGAAGCAAAAACATCCATGAAAGGGGGAGGGGTGTTTACTTTTCTTATTCAAGCACACATCTAGATCATGAGGTATGGTTGTTTGAATCAAGTTCATCCTTTCATATGACTCCTCACAGGGAGTGGTTTTGCGAATATGAAAGGTATAATGGAGGTGATGTTTTCCTAGGTGATGACTCAACAACCAAAATTATAGGACAAGGAAAAGTCAAGTTGAATGTCATGGATGGAAGGATTAGAACACTCCATAGTGTTCTACACATCTTAGGATTGGTGAGAAATTTTATTTTGTAATAAAAATGGACAATGGAGGGGTAAAAACAATGTTTGAGAAAGAAACATGCAGGTTGGTTCAAGGAGAAATGGTGTTTCTAAAGGGAGTTCATATTGGAATTTTATATAAGTTGCAGGAAACAACTATTAGTGATGGGTATAATAGTTCCATTATTTTTGATATTGGATTTGAATAAGAAAAAACTCCTACTCTCACTGGAGAAAAGTCTATGTTGTGGCATCAAAGTCTAGCGCATATCGAAGAGAAGGGATTTCGACTACTACATGGTAAAGGTATGGTTGAAGGTTTTTATAACTAATCTCTGGATTTTGATTTCTATGAACTTTGTGTATATGGGAAGCAGAATCAGGTAAGATTCCCCTCTGGTGCAACGAGGGAAGAGAGAATTTTACAGTTGGTGCAAAATGATGTGTTTGGACCTGTATCGATTTCACCACGGAAAAAAATTTGCACTATGTCTCATTTATATATGGATTCTCTAGGAATACGTGGATATATTTCCTCAAAAAGAAATTTGAAGTATTTGACAGGTTTAAAGAGTTTAAGGCTCTTGTGGATAATAAAACAAAGAAAATAATTAAGGTGATAAGGACGAATAATGGAGGATAATTTTGCAGAAATGAATTCAAAGAATTTTGTCAGAAGTTCGGTATAGTAAGGAAGAATACTAGTCCATATACACCTCCACAAAATGGAGTTGTAGAAATTATGAACATGACATTGATAGAAAATGCAAAGTGAATTCTTAGTGGTGATGGTTAGGACAAAAATTCTGGGCAGAGGAAGTGGGAATTTCATGTTACCTGGTAGATCAATCATCCTCATCAACATTGGATGACAAGACTCCACAAAAGGCATGGACTGGTAAGAAACTATCTCTCACACATCTCAAGGTATTTGGTTGTGAGGTTTATGCTCACATTCCAAAGGAAAACAAGAGTAAGCTAGATAGAAAGGTGGAAAAGTGTATATTTATTGGGTATAAAGATGCTTTGAAAGGTTATAATCTTTGGAAACCAGAAAATAAGAAGACAATGTATAGTCAAGATGTGGTATTTGTTGATTTTTATATAATATGATATACAATCGATGCATTTTTTATAATAACGAGTGTTTCATATATATATATATATATATATATATATATATAACATATGGTGACCATCCATGAAAGGATGTGTCCCTTGGATAATAAATAACTACTTATTTATTATATATATTTATACTAAACTAGCCTCCACAACAAACACAACTTTTCAATTTTTTTCTTTTCACATTATGAATACCGACCATAGTTACAAAATTCAACACTCCGTCTTAACTAGGAAGGTATTTATCATCATCTGCAACATTAGTAGAAACCTACCATATGATATGGGAGAATGTCTTCTCGATGTTGTCCAAAAATCAACACTTCCTCTCAACGAGAGAGACATTATTCATCATGCCATGCTTGTCTCTGAAGTATACAAACTTATCCCTAGACTCATGACACATGTTTTTCTGTCTTGGGAGATGTCTCTCTTTTGCATGAATCGAGTGGAAACACCCTCTCTAGCTCTCCCTATGAGCCAATTGACTCTCTCAGAGATCAAGATCACTCTGGGTTTGCATGTGATAACATATAGGATATTGAGTCTTTATTATTCCTTGTCAAATTACCATGAATAATAAAAACACCACACAAGGGTCATTCACCATAAGTACACCCCTATGATTGAATGTTATCTAGATGCTAATTGACACATGGAAAGCACCTCAAGAACCTCAAATGTTATTCCTTTTTAGGATCAATGAAGGAATACGCCTAGGCCCATTTACCACAAGTACACCTTCATGATAAATGTATCATATCTCCCTTGGTCTACAAACCAATCTAAGAGAAGGTGTGCTTGATTCTTACTATATACATTCTCCACAGGTACACCCTTGGTTGTACTAGCAAGAACCAAGAGTAGCATTCAAAGAAAAAATGACTCGATGGCCTATGCATCATCTCTAAGTTGTACTAGCATGATGATACTACATCATATCTAACCTATACTAGCATGGTGTGAGTTGGGAAACTGCATCATCTCTAAGTTGTATTAGCATGATGCTAATTCATCATATCTAATTTGTACTAACATGATGCAACTCCGGACATCTGTATCATATCTAAGTTGTACTAGCTTGATGCAAAAGAATCATATCTAAGCTATACTAGCATGATGCAAAAGCATCATATCTAAGTTGTACTAGCATGATACAGATTAACACTCCCTCTCAAGTAAGGGAGAAATATCCACAAGTCCCAAATTTTCCATGAAGTATATAAAATTCCCTTTGGACAAAGAATTCGTTAGAATATCCATTATTTTCTCATCAATGGAGATATACAAGAGTTTTACTTCTCCCTTCTAGACTTTATCATGGATGTAGTAGTACTTGATATCAATGTGCTTCAACTTGTCATGGAACACAAGGTTCTATGAAAGCTTTACACAACTTTGATTATCACAATATATTATGGTCAAATATAAAACCTGATCAAACAGTGGAAAAACCAACTTACAGAGCAATACTACTTTCGTACATGCATCACAAGATGCAATATACACTACCTCTACATTCATGAGTGCGGCAGACTTATTTTTCCTACTAGCCCAGTCAGAATCTGTATATCTATGCAGTTGTACATCATTGTTTGAGACATGTTGTAAACCATAATTTACCATGCCACAAAAATATATCAAAATGTTATTTGCAACAATCCAATTCTCATTCCTCAGTTCCACCTGGAACTGGCTCAATGTGTTCACAAAAAATCAAATTTCCATCCTGGTATTAATCAAATACATTAGTGAGCCGATCAAATGCTGGTACATTGAGTGGTCTACTAGATCAAAATCAGATTCTCTCAATTTATTTAGGTTTGTCACCATGGGAGTTGCAATGGACTTGTATTACATCATCCCAAAAAATTGAAGGATTGTGATAACATACTTTGCTTGACCAAGGAATATCTCACCTGGATTTTGCCATAATTTTAATCCAAAAATGTAATATATCAATCCAGGATCCTTCATCTTGAACTCTTGAGTCCAACTCCCTCTGGCACTAATTGATGAGTCGTATGATCCCACTAACATCTTGGCACATAACTTAGCCAAGTGATCCTTCATCGCTCACTTATTGACATTTATGCCATCATTCACTCCCCTCATGACATATTTACCAAGCCTCAAAGCCTTCTGGGAAACCCTACCATGATCATATCATTGAGGCATTCCATCAAATACTTCTTGTGCATCCTCCATGTGCTAAATCCAATATATCCTCAGTCTTAGTATTATCGTGAAGTTATTTTTCGCTTTGTTCAATTCAACAAAGTTGAGCTTCTTGAATCCCTCAAGAATATCTGAGTAGCCTAGATGTTCATAGCCAATATCTCTTATATGTTATATAAATATATTTCCATCCAAGTATATGCAAAATAACTTGGGAAATCGAAATCCATTGATCAATAAATACTCAGGATAACACAATCCAATGCAATACATTATCTGGACAAAGCCTTCACAATTGTTCTCATTCATGCACAAACATTTACACTCTTTCAATGTAATCTCAACAGGTTGAGATAGATCATAGGAATAATAATTTGTATGTGGAATATAAATGAGATTTGTACTAGATGCACCATGCCCATTCAATGGTTTATCAAACTCACAACCTTGGTACCAATCGGTGGAATATTTCATGTGAAAACTAGTGGGATAAGTACAACTAGGCTTTGGAGTGTATATGTAAAGACTGTAGATTCCAAAGAAACCATGAACATAAAATTGATCAAGGATCTCCATCACAACAATACTCCATATACATGTCTCTTCCACCAAGCTGTATAGCTTCGTGTTTCTGTCAATGTCGAAAGATAATCTTCTCTTGGGGCCTTCCCCATAATCTGAAACCTTAATGTTAAAATCATCGTTTGAATGAAAACCACCATGGCCATTCAAAATGGTTTGGATTTTCAATGTGTTTCTACCATTGACAAAGGGCCCGTAGTTATCCATTATGCTCGATCGCTTGTAAAGGAGTTGAAGAAAATTTTCGCTATCAAAGTAGAGGTGATAATAGCCTTTCTTAAACGTGCTCCTCATAAATATGGATATTAGGTTCACATTATTCTTGATGGGATGGAGTGGAAGAAGAGTATCAATTGGATATTGAAATATTTCCCAGACAAACTCACAATGACCACTTGAGGAGTTGCACAACACCATATTTCTCATTTCTAGAAGGACAAACTCCATTACATTCATGATATTGGTTTTGGTGTTCCACACAACACTTCCATCTGCATCCAATAGAAGGAGGTTTCCATATTTTCTTAGATGAAAATGATAATCTCTTCATTTGACAAGTTTCTCTTTGTTTTCCACCCAGGCCACTGTTCGAGTGACTCAGCAGTGCATAAATGCAAATCCTATTTTCTCATATGGATTTTTTCGGTCTTCAGAAGCGATAGAGATGAACTCTTTGGAAATGGAATGGAGCTCGAAATGGTTAGGAAGACGCCCAATCCATCTCTCTTATTTTCCTGGGCCCTCCTGTTTAGGAATCAATCCCACTCTAGCTCTGATACCATGCTTACTTTTATATAAGATGATATACAATTGATGCATTATTTACAATGATGAATGTTTCATATGTATACAACATATGGTGACCATGCATGAAAGTATCCATCCCTTAGATAATAAATAACTACTTATTTATTATATATATTTATATTAAACTGGCATCCACAACAAACACAACTTTTTACTTTTCACATTATGAATACTAGCCATAGTAACAAAATTCAACAATATTTAGAGAAATGAAAGATGTTGTCAAACGTGAAGTCCTACCAAGGAAGGAAGAACAAAAACAAATAGAGTTTGATTTAAAGGATGATGAATCAAATTTTACAAAAGAACGAGATTCAAAAGAAGAAGCTCCTCATACTCCAATATTGAGGGGATTGGTTCAAGAATTAAGGCAATAAAAATGCACACTCCACTTGATTTTCGTTTAATTTTTTCTTTGTCTATTAATGATGATGATCCTAGAACTATTAGGGAGGTAATGGATTCAAAGGATGGAAAACTATGGAAAAATGCCATGGTTGAAGAAATGGAAGCCTTGGAAAATAATGAGGCTTGGGATCTAGTGGAGTTTCTGACTGTAATAAATCCCATTGACAACAAATGAGTGTTTAAGAATCTAAATGCGAAAGGAAAAATTGAAAAATACAAAGCTCATTTAGTAGAAAAAGGTCATTCCCGGGTAGAGGGAATTACTTTGGTGAAATTTTTTCTTTTGTTAGCAAATTAAATTATGTTAGATTTCTTTTAGATGTTGCTATTGTGTTTTGTTTTGAAGTAGAACAGCTGGATGTGAAGAAAACATTCCTACATGGGGATTTGGAAGAATAAATCTACATGAAGTAGCCATAAGATTTTGTTGTAAAGGGAAAAAAGGAGCTGGTATGCAAGCTGAAAAAGTCCTTCTATGGGTTAAGGAAATCACCAAGGATGTTGTATCAAAATTTGATACTTATATGTTGGGACTTGGCTTTGCAAGGAGCAAAGTGGATCACTGTGTATTTCAAATTAATTGATGATGATCTTATTTATTTGTTCTTGTATGTGGATGATATATAATTGATAGGAAACGATAAGGAGCTTATCCATGATGTGAAAAAATAGTTGTCCTATAAATTTGACATGAATGATATCGGTGTTGAAAATTTCATTTTGCGCATGTAAATTAAAAGAGATTGAGCAAAAAGAAAACTCTAGTTAAATTAGAGAAAACACGTCAAGGAAATATTGCAAAGGTTTAACATGAAAAAATGTAAGGCGATCAAGGTTCCTATTCCTTTAGGTGTAAAGTTATCTACAGATCAGTGTCTGAAGATATAAGAAGAGGAAGAGGACATGTATTGGGTTTCATATGCTAGTGTAGTTAGAAATTTGATGTATTCAATAGTCTATACTAGACCAGACATTGCACATGTAGTTTGAGTTTTGAACAGGTATATGTCAAAACCAAGGAAGGATCATCGGGCAACAGTAAATTCTAGTATTTGCGTGGAACTAGTAGTTATGGAGTGTGCTACCAAGGAAGACTAGGATTTCATATAGTGTTGGGCATTCATGGTTTTTTGGATGTAGACTAGGTTGGAGATATGGATCACAGAAGAACTACAAGTGGGTATGTATTTAACCTGTTTGGAGAAGAAATCAGTTGGATGAGAAAAAGATAGTCTATAGTGGCACTGCAAACTATAGAAGATGAAAACATGACAGCCACTCATGCAATAAAGGAATAAATATGGTTACAAAGATTGTGTTCGGGTATTGGGTTGGTACAAAAAGTTGTAAGGATACATTGTGATAGTCAGGGTGCAATCCTCTTGGCAAAGAAATCATCTTATCATTCAAAGACAAACCATATTGATGTTCAATATTACTTTTTCAGACACATGGTTGAAGAAAATAAGGTGTTGTTTATGAACATGGACAGTTTGAAGAATGTTGTTGATTCATTAACAATATATATGAGCACTAAGAATTTCTCTTGGTGTAGAGGATATGTGGGAATTGTTGCTTTGGATTGTTGACTATGTAACACTGGAACTCCTTGTATGCAAACAAAAAAACAAGTGGGAGAATGTTGAGTATGTTTTATATACTTTGCATGACTATAGGTAGTGTTATAGGGGTGTGGAGCCCCCTATGCTGGGATTTTTGCTTAACACCATCGTAAAAAAAAATTGGCGTCTTTTGCATCCGTTTTTTGGCGGTTTTTTGGCACATGGTTCTTGCCAATGGTTTTCTAATTCCGGTTAAGGAATTATGGTTGTTAACTAATCTAGTTCAATGGATTAGGGATGTGAATGTCATGAGATCCTATATATAAATTATTGTAAATAATGAAGAGATATGATGAATAAAAGAATAAAGGTGTGACTCTAAAACAGGTTGTTGGTTTTCATGGTTTGAGTTTCCATGGTAAATTCCTTCTATAATGTGTGTGTGTGTATCATTTCATTTTTTTTGTTTTTTATTAAGAATCTATTTCCAGTAATTAGTTGTACAAAGTTAAAATCTACAATATGGACTAGTACTTACTAGTATTTTTCAAATTAGTTTGTATTTTTCACAGTTAAAATTTTTTTGGGTGCTTTTTACATCCTTTTTTTTGGTGGTTTTTAAACACATGGTTTTCGACGATGATTTTCTAATTCTAGTTAAGGAATTAGGGTTGTTGACTAATACATGGGAATGAATTAGGGGTTTGGATGTAGCGGGATCATATATATATTGTATTGTAAACAATGAGTAGATATTATAAATAGAATATTAGAGGTGTGGCTCTAAAACAAGTGATTCGTTTTCCCAGTTTAGGTTTCCAGAGTAAAATATATGTGTAATATGTGTGTGTGTTGGCACTTGACCAAGTTTTGGGATTTTCTTGGTCATGTTGACCTATTTTGGGACTTCGACAACCTCTCAAAGGAGGAGCGCAAGTCTAAGTGGAGATCACGGGATCTGGACCCCTTTTTGGGTTTTTGGGAATATGTAACGGGAATGGGATGTCGGCCCATGGGTTTACCCATGTTTAGGCCTATTTTGTAATATATATATAGAAGGATAGGCAATATTGAAAGAGGCCAGTGTGTTAAGTGAAAAAGGAATGGCTAAGTGATATATTTATGTGATCAATGGATTGTAAGTTCTCTGTGCATATTGCTTAAGCCTTGCAGGACTGAGTGCAAGTAATTATAGAAGGCTTAGTGTTGAGACCCAGGTTGAGGAAGAAGGATCTATAAATATGCACAGATATTTTGTCCTGTGCGGTGTAAGGATTTTGAGGCTCTATGCTTGTAACTGATTTACCGAAGACAATAAAGAAGAAGAGTTGGTGGACGTAG
>JASDQU010683088.1:84917-103602 GCA_032191745.1 Picea mariana
AATTGAGTTTTTTCAAAAGTTTTTTTTTTTAAATTCATTTTCTTATTAAACTTTTATGCATTCTTTTAACATCTTTTTTAGAGTGTTTTTTTTAAGTTTTATATTATTTAATTTTTTTATTAAAATTTACTCCATGCATTTTTTTTAAATGTGTTATTTTTCCTTTTTCTTCAAAACAATTGCTTACAAGGTGTTTTTTTTTTCAAATTTTAATGTAAATTATAAAACAAATAAATATTTAATTAATAAACAAGTTTTCATCTTTCCAATTTAGGAGGTGATTTTAGCTTTTTTTTAGATGGTAATAGTAGTCAAGGACACGATCCTGATTGAGTCTAAATTTTCACTTGAAAAACATTTTTCTGCTACTAGTAGCATCCATTTTCTATTTGATGGAAAATTTCCTATAGTGGTGTCAGTCATTAAGGTCACAATTTCCCACAATTTCAATCAAGTCACATTTTTAGCCACTAAAAATAAAGGGGTGCTATAGGTAGAACCGATTTTCGAAACAGGGGTTGATTTTGGTGTTTTTGAACAAAAAATATGAGCATTTTGGGCCAGAGTTCTCATTTTGCAGGTCACAATTCTCATTAGTTCGTTAACTATATTGAATACAAATGTATCATTTTATTGTGTTATTTACCAGACTCATGGGATAGTTGGTTATAGACATAGGTAGTAATAAAACTAATTTAAGTTTCGATGATGTGGTCTCATCCTTATTTTTGGAGGAGATGAGGTGGAAGAACATGGAAGGCAAGATAAAAAAAGCATTATTTGCAAGAGGACACTCTCAACAAAGAAATAGATCTAAGTCCTCAAGTCAGAGATCTAAATATAAGGGTATAGCTAAATCTCTTGGAAAATTTTTAAATATATATTGGAGATGTGGAAAACAAGAGAAGTACAAGAAGTAATGTAAATCCAAAAATGTTGAGAGAGGGAAGAGATACAATGATGCTCCTTCTATAGAAGCAAAAGAATCCACAGAAGAGGGAGGTGATGTGTACTTTTCTTATTCAAACACACATCCAGATCACGAGGCATGTTTGATTGAATCATGTGCATCCTTTCATATGACACCTCAGAGGGAGTGGTCCTGTGAATATGAAAGGTATGATGGAGGTGATGTTTTCTTAGGTGACGACTCAATAGCCAAAATTACACGACAAACAAAAGTCAAGTTGAAGGTCATGGATGGAAGGATTAGAGCACTCCATAGTGTTCTTCACATCCTAGGATTGGAGAGAAAGTTGATTTATGTAAGAAAAATGGATGATGGAGGGGTAAAAACAATGTTTGAGAAAAAACATGCAGGTTGGTTCAAGGATAAATGGTGTTTCTAAAGGGAGTTCAGATTGGAATTATATATAAGTTGTAGGAAATAACTATTAGTGATGGGTGTAATGGTTCCATTATTTACGATATTGTATTTGAAGAAGAAAAAATTCCTACACTCGCTAGATAAAAGGCTATGTTCTGGCATGAAAGACTAGGGCATATCGAAGAGAAGGGATTTCGACTACAACACAGTAAATGTATGGTTGAAGGTTTTTCTAACTAATATCTGGATTTTGATTTATATGAACTTTGTGTATATGGGAAGTAAAATCTGGTAAGATTCCCCTCTGGTGCAACGAGGGAAGAGGAAATTTTACAGTTCGTGCACAATGATGTTCTTGGACCGATGTTGATTTCACCACGGAATTTTTTTTGTACTATGTATCATTTATAGATGAATTCTCTAGGAATACGTGGATATATTTCCTCAAGAAGAAATTTGAAGTATTTGGCATGCTTAAATAGTTTAAGGCTCTTGTGGAGAATAAAAAAAAAGAAAATAACTAAGGTGATAAGGACAGATAATGGTGGAGAATTCTGCGGAAATGAATTCAAAGAATTTTGTAAGAATTATGGTATAGTAAGGAAGAATAATACTCCATATACAACTCAAGAGAATGGAGTTGTAGAAAGGATGAACATGACACTGTAGAAAATGCAAGGTGCATTCTTAGTGGTGCTGGTTAGGACAAGAATTCTTGGCAGAGGAAGTGGGTATTGCATGTTACCTATTAGATTGATCATCCTCGTCAAAACTATATGACAAAAATCCAAAAAAGGTATGGACTGGTAAGAAACTCTCTCTCACGCATCTCAGGGTATTTGGTTGTGAGTTTTATGCTCACGTTCCAAAGGAAAAAATGAGTAAGTTAGATAAAAAGTTGAAAAGTGTATATTTATTGGGTATAAAGATGGTCTCAAAGGTTATAATATTTGGAAAACAAAAAATAATAAGGCAATGTATAGTCAATATGTTGTATTTGTTGATTTTTATATAAGATGATATATAATCGATGCCTTATTTATAATGATGAGCGTTTCATATATATAGAACATATGGTGACCATCCATGAAAGGATGTGTCCCTTGGATAATAAATAGCTACTTATTTATTATATGTATTTATACTAAACTGGCCTCCACAACAAACACAACTTTTCACATTATGAATACCGACCATAGTTACAAAATCTAGCGCTCCCTATTAACTAGGAAGCTATTCATAATCATCTGAAAGTTAGTTTTCATATGATAACTCCCTCTTAACTAGGAAGGTATTTATCATCATCTGCAACATCAATAGCAACCTACCATATGATATGGGAGAATTTCTTCTCGATGTTGTACAAACATCAACACTCCCTCTCAATGAGAGAGACACTCTTCATCATGCCATGCTTGTCTCTGAAGTATACAAAATTATCACTAGACTCATGACACATGTTTGTTAGTCTTGGTTGATGTCTCTCTCCCACATGAACTGAGGGGAAACTCCCTCTCTGGCTTTCCCTACGAGCCAATTGAATCTCTTTCAGATCAAGATCACTCTAGGTCTGCATGTGATAACATCTAGCATATTGAGTCTTTATTATTCCTTGTCAAATTACCATGACTAAGAAAAATACCACACAAGGGTCATTCACCATAATTACACCCCTATGATTGAATGTTATCTCGATGCTAATTGACACATGGAAATCACCTCAAGCACCTCAAGCACCTCAAGTCCATATTATTATTGTCATGATCAATGAAGGACTACACCTAGGCCCATTTACCACAAGTGCACCTTTTTGATAAATGTTTCCTATCTCCCTTGGTCTGTAGCCCAATCTAAGAGAAGGTCTGCTCGATGCTTACTCTGTACATTCTCCACAGGTACACCCTTGTGGGTGAATATCTTCTCTATGTTTCCACACACTGGAGGAACACTAACACATCGATTCTTTTGTTATTTGAATACTACGCTTGGGTCATTAACCAATTGTAAAATCACCATGACCAATCCCATGAGAATGTTTGCCCGATGTTGAAACATAAACATCAACATCATCAACTTCCACAACCTGGTCAATATCTTGACATATGGCACATCATACAACATCAACTATATGAGCCACACTCTATCTAAGTAATTTTGGAATGATGCTATAGGTATCAGGTGTTGTACAGTCAACTGAATGTTCTTGGTACACAAGAACCATTTTTATTAATCTACTCACTAACTGTGACACAAGAAGAATTTTCGACATGTATCTCCACACTCTGGTCACTATTGAAATCAGTAAGAAGGACCATTCTTCCCACTTTGGTCACTACCTATGAACTTAGGAAGAATGTACATCCTAGACTAATATCTCAATTGTGTCATCTCTAAGACGTACTAGGATGATGTGAATGCACCATATCTCAGCTATATTGGCATCATGTGGAGTGTCATCTACATCATCTCTAAGTTGTACTAGCATGATTCTTCTACATCATATATAAGCTATACTAGCATGATGTAGATAAATTCCTATGCATCATCTGTAAGTTGTACTAGCATGATGCTACTGCATCATATCCAAGTTATACTAGCATGGTGTGAGTTAGGAAACTGCATCATCTCTAATTTGTACTAGCATGATGCTAATGCATCATATCTAAGTTGTACAAGAATGATGTGACTTCATACATATGTATCATATCTAAGTTGTACTAGCATGATGCAAAAGAATCATATCTAAGTTGTACTAGCATGATGCAAAAGCATCATATCTAACTTCTACTAGCATGATACAGATTAGCACTCCCTCTTAAGTAAGGGAGAAATATCCACAAGTCCCAACTTGTCCATGAATTATATAAACTTCCCTTTGGACAAACGATTTGTTAGAATATTCACTATCTTCTCATTGATAGAGATATACTAGAGTTTTACTTCTCCCTTCTTGACTTTATCATGGATGTAGTAGTACACTTGAAATCAATGTGCTTCAAATTTTCATGGAACAAAAGGTTCTATGAAAGATTCACACAAATTTGATTATCACAATATATTACGATTGAATCCAACACCTAATCAAACAGTGAAAAACTAGCTTACAGAGCCATACTACTTTTGTACATGCATCACAAGATGCAATATACTCTACCTTTGCAGTCATAAGTGTGATATACTTATTTTTCCTACTATCCCAATCAGAATTTGTATATCCATGCAGTTGTACATCATTGTGTGAGACATATCTTAAACCATAATTTAGAGTGCCACAAAAATATATCAAAATGTCCTTTGCAACAATCCAATGTTGATGCCTCGGTTCCACCTGGAACTAGCTCAATGTGTTCACAAGAAATAAAATGTTCGACCTGGCATTAACCAAATAAATTAGTGAGCCAATCAACTGATGGTACATGGAGTGGTATACTAGATCAAAATCAGAGTCTCTCAACTTATTTAGGTTTGTCGCCATGGGAGTTTCCATGGACTTGCATTCCATCATTCCAAATATCTGAAGGATCATGATGACATATTTCCCTTGACAAAGGAAGATATCACATGGCTTCTACCATACTTCTAATCCCAAAAAGTAATGTATAAATCCAGGATCCTTCATCTTGAACTCTTGAGGCCAACTCCCTCTTACACTGATCGATGAGTCGGTCTGCTCCCACTTCCTGGTACACAACTTAGCAAAGTGATCCTTCATATCTCATTTTCTAACATTTATTCCATCATCCACTCCCCTTCTGACATCTTGACCAAGCCTCAAAGCCTTTTGGGAAACCCTACCATGATCATCTCATTGAGGCATTTTGTCAAATACTTCTTGTGCATCCTCCACATGCTAGATTCAATATATCCCCAGTCCCAGTAGTTAGGATAACACAATTCAATGCAATCCATTATGTGGACAGAGCCTTCACAATTGTTCTCATTCATTCACAAACATTAACACTCTTTCAATGTAATCTCAAAGGATGAGATAGATCATAGGAATAATAATTTGTATGTGTAAGATAAATAAACTTTGTACTAGATGCACCATTACCATTAAATGGTTTATCGCACCCACAACCTTGGTACCAATCGGTGGAATATTTCATGTGAAAACTAGTGGGACAAATACAACTGGGATTTCGAGTGTATATTGAAAGACCATAGATTCCACAGAAACCATGAAAACAAAATTGATCATGGATCACCATCCAAGAAATGCTCCATATACATGTCTCTTTCACCAAGTTGTATAGCTTCACATTTCTGTCAACATCCAAAGTTAACCTTCTCTTGGGGACTTCTGCATAATCTGACACCTCAATGTTAAACTCATCGTTTGACTGAAAACCACCAGAGCCATTCAACACAGCTTGGATGTCCAATGTGTTTCTATTGTTGACAAAGGGCCCATAGTTTTTCATTATGCTTGATAGCTCATAAAAGAGTTGAAGAACATTGTTTCTATCAAAGTAGAGGCAATAATAACCTTGTTTAAACGTGCTCCTCGTCAATCTGGATATTAGACTTGCATTATTCTTGAGGGGATGGAGTGAAAGAAGAGTATCACTTGGATATTGAAATATTTCCCACACAAAGTCACAATCACCACCCGAGGAGCTGCGCAACACCATATTTCTCATTTCTAGAAGGACAACCTCCATTACACTCATGATATTGGCTTCAGTGTTCCACACAAAGCTTCCATATGCATCCAACAAAAGGAGGTTTCCATATTTTCTCAGATGAAGATGAGAATATCTTCCTTTGATAGTTTTCTCTTTGTTTTCCACCTAGGTGACTTTTCCCATGACTTAGCAGTGCACAAATGCAAATCCTATTTTAGCATATGGATTTTTCCGGTCTTGAACAACGATAAAGATGAACTCTTTGGAAATGGAATGGATATCGAAATGGTTAGGATGACGCCCAATCCATCTCTCTTATTTTCCTGGGCCCTCCGTTTGGGAATCAAGCCCAGTCTAGCTCTGATACCATGTTGATTTTTATATAAGATGATATACAATCGATGCATTATTTACTATGATGAGTGTTTCATATGTATAGAACATATGTTTACCATCCATGAAAGTATGCATCCCTTAGATAATAAATAACTACTTATTTATTATATATATTTATATTAAACTAGCCTCCACAAGAAACACAAATTTTTACTTTTCACATTATGAAGACTGACCATAGTTACAAAATTCAACGGTATTTAGAGAAACGAAAGATGGTGTCAAACATGAATTCCTACCAAGGAAGGAAGAACCAGAAAAAATAGAGTTTGAGTTAAAGGATGATGAATCAAATTTTAAAAAAGAACAAGATTCAAAATAAGAAGCTCTTCATACTCCAATATTGAGGGGATTGGTTAAGGAATGAAAGCAATAAAAATGCGTACTCCACCTGATTTTCGTCTCAATTTTTCTTTGTCTATTACTGATGATGATCCTAGAACTATTAGGGAGATAGTGGATTCAGAGGATGAAAAACTATGGCAAAAGGCCATGGTTGAAGAAATGGAAGCCTTGTAAAAGAATGAGGCTTGGGATCTAATGGAGTTGTTGACTAGAAGAAATCTCATTGGTAACAAATAGGTGTTTAAGAAGCTAAAAGCAAAAGGAAAAATGGAAAAATACAAATCTCATTTAGTAGAAAAAGGTTATTCTCGGGTAGAGGGAATTAACTTTGGTGAAATTTTTTCTCTTGTTACCAAATTAAATTCTATTATATTTCTTTTATCTGTTGCTATTGTATTTTGTTTTGAAGTTGAATGGATGGATGTGAAGAAAACATTCCTACATGGGCATTTGCAAAAATAAATCCACATGAAGTAGCTATAAGGTTTTGTTGTAAAGGTAAAGAAAGAGTTGGTATGCAAGATGAAAAAGTCCTTGTATGGGTTAAGGCAATCACCAAGGATGTGGTATCAAAATTTGATACTTATATGTCGGGACATGGCTTCACAAGGAACAAATCCAATCGTCGTGTATTTAAAATTAATCGATGATCATCTTATTTATTTTTTCTTGTATGTGGATGATATATTATTGATAGGAAACGATAAGAAGATTATCCAAGATGTGAAAAATCAGTTGTCCTATAAATTTGACATGAATGATCTTCGTGATGAAAATTTCATTTTGCACATGCAAATTAAAAGAGATCGAACAAAAACAAAACTCTAGTTAAATTAAAGAAAACACATCGAGACAATATTGCAAAGGTTTAACATGAAAAAATGTAAACCGATCAGGGTTCCTATTCCTTTAGGTGCAAAGTTATCTACAGATCAGTGTCTGAAGACAAAACAAGAGGAAAAGGACATGTCTTAGGTTCCATATGCTAGTGTAGTTATAAATTTGATGTATTTAATAATATGTACTAGACTAGATATTGCACATGTAGTGGGAGTTTTGAACAGGTATATGTCAAAACTAGGGAAGGAGCATCGGGCAACAGTAAAGAGGGTCGGGCAACAGTAAAGAGGGTTTTCATGTATTTGAGTGGAACTAGTAGTTATGGATTGTGCTACCAAGAAAGACTAGGATTGCACATAGTGTTGGACATTCATGGTTTTCTAGATGTAGACTGGGTTGGAGATTTGGATCAAAAAAGAACTACAAGTGGGTATGTATCTAACTTGTTTGGAGCAATCAGTTAGATGAGAAATAAATAGTATGTAGTGACACTCTCACCTATAGAAGATGAATACATGGCAGCCACTCATGCAAGAAATGAAGCAATATGGTTAGAAATATTGTGTTCAGGTATTGGGTTGGTACAACAATTTGTAAGGATACATTGTGATAGTTAGAGTGAGATCCTCCTAGCGAAGAAGTCATCTTATCATTCAAAGAGAAAACATATTGATGTTCAATATTACTTTTTCAGAGGCATGGTTGAAGAAAAGAAGGTGTTGTTTATGAAGGTGGGAACTTTGAAGAATGTTGTTGATTCATTAAAAAAATATATGAGCACTGATAAGTTCTCCTTGTGTAGAGGATACGTGGGCATTGTTGCTCAAGATTCTTGACTATGTAACCCTGTAACTCCCTATATGCAAACAAAAAAAAAGTGGGAGAATGTTGAGTATGTTTTATATTCTTTGCATGAATATATGTAGTGTTAGAGGGGGGTGGAGCCCCTGTGCTAGGGTTCGAGGTTAACATCACCGCAAAAAAATTTGGTAGTTTTGGCATCTATTTTTTGGCGGTTTTTTGGCACATAGTTCTATTTAATGATTTTCTAATTCTGGTTAAGGAATTAGAGTTGTTGAATAATCTCGTTAAATGGATTAGGGGTGTGGATGTCCTAAGGTTCTATATATATTGTATTGTAAACAATGAAGATATATGATGAATAAAAGAACAGAGGTGAGACTCTAAAACGGGTTGTTGGTTTTGATCATTTGAGTTTCCATGGTAAAATCTATGTGTAATGTGTGTGAGTGTGTGTATCATTTTATTTTTTTTGTTTTTATTAAGAATATATTCCCAATAATTAGTTGTACAAAGTTAAAATTTACAATATGAACTAATACTTACTAGTATTTTCAAATTGGTTTGTATTTTTCATTGTACCAATCATTATGAGGTAAATCTAACTTTGTTTTATTTTTTCCACCAAAAAGTCATTCCTCCTTCATCTATATCCAAAGTTTTTTAAAATTATACTTCTTTCCTTGAAGCATAAGAGATGTAACTTCTTAATACTTAAAAGAACTTCATTTATACCCAAAAGTTTTTTAAAATTCTACTCCTTTCATTRAAACATAAACAATGTAACTTCTTAATACCTAAAAGAAAAAAAATAAGATTTATTATAAATATTTAAATAATCATATACATCATCTTAACAATTATATTCAACCCTCCTATTCTAATAAATCTAATAAAAGAGTGTTCCATCTACATGCAAGCTCGACCCACCATTAACATAAAGTTTTGAATTTCTCTCCTACCTTAAAACTATCTAAAATAAATTCGGAACTCTCTTCCAAAGTTTAAAAATAATTTAATCTTCATGAAAACTAGTTTTTATATATGGCCCCAATGTATATTAGTTCTTTATATATAAAACCATTCATGGAATAATGTTTATTCATGGAGTAATGTTTATAGTGGAAACTTTTAAACGAAATCCAAATAATCAATGAAACGAGAAAGATCAATGAAGACGAAAAGTGTGTCATGCGAGTAGGGTATACCTTGATTCATACACCGAATATGAGTGGCAACACTAGTGTTTTCCATAATTTTATATTGCTAGGCTGTTTTCATAATTTTTTATTACTGATCTATATATAGCATCCCTCTCTATAATTTTTTATTACTAGTCTTTATATATAGCATCCCTCTTATTAGTTGGTTCTACATACCACCATTCATATATAGTCACGTGTACACTAAAACTATTAAACCAGTCCCTATCATAAGGAATGAATCTAGAAAAAGCAACGGAAATTAATAATCTGTCTTGCAACAAAGGTGCTTAAGTTGAAGTTTTTCGAATAGGGTCAACTTTAAGAATGAAACAGACTTGTTAACAGTATCTCCTTGTTATAAATGTATACAAGTTAACATGATTACTGTGGAAGATGTTGTAAAACATCAATGTTCCACCCAGCAATTTTGTCTCATACTTTCGAAGCACCTCGAAGCACTCTTAATCTCAAGCGAAGCAACCCGTATGGATGGCAACTCGGAGGAACCCCATAAACAATATTTATGGTTATGGTCGGCTTGCATCCCAATGTCACGCATTAGAACTCCAATATATTGGATACAAATATGAATAAACAAAACCCTCATTCATTCTACAGGTGCTTTTTCTCACTGCCTTCGTATAGAATTCAGAGCAGTCGATGGGCTTCAAGAGAAAATCCTGTGTGGCAGATAATGAAATGCCCAGCAAGGGCTTCCGAAGACATCCACAGCGTCGCTCAAAGAAAATGAGAGAGTGTGCAAAGGAAGAAGTAGTAGATCCACATTACGACGTGTCTCTGGGAGGTGTGTTTGACGTCAAGGAAGAAGAAGAATTCTTACACGCACACCAGCCCTGTGAGGATGAAAATACTAATAATAGAAAAATTGCTGCAAGAAAGCAAATTAAAGAGTTTGCTGAAGAAGACGATAATAGACTGATATTTCAGGAGGGTCCCTTCCGTTCGAAATTAGCTGAAATTGTGAGAAAATCAGGAATTAAAAATGTAACAGAAGGTGTTCATCTCTGCCTCTCGAGGAGCGTAGAGGGACATTTGCTTAACATAATCACCGGGTTGATAAAACAATCTACATACCGTGTTGGGTTTGAGGTGGTCAACAAAAGTATTTAGGTTGAAAAACGTATATCTATTAATAATGGGTATAATTAATGATCTTTTAACATTATTTAACTTTAAACCCTAATCTGATGGTTATGCATTGAAGATGCTGACATATTCTTAGTCGTCCTCCTAAATTAATGAGTAATCAATAGATCAGATTTATTATTCATAACATTTAAATAATTAAATAAAATTAAACTGTACAATCAAACGTTTCATATTACCATAAACGGATTATAAATTACCACATACATTTATATTGAAAGCACGGATTTTCAATCAATACCTTTCGGCATTCTCAGCCGCGAGTTAGCGGCTGTGCTAATCCTGCATCAATTAACATTCAAGACGATGGCGACAACAATATACGCCACGTCCTAGCTAACGAATCCAACAGAGCGATGGACGGTGTTGATTTATCAAACGTGTCAAACATACAGGAAAACCGCGACGATGGAAACAACTTGGGGGACGTTTCTAAAACCGACGAATTTTTTAAGAAAAATGTAGTAACTAAAGTAGAAGGAAGCTGCAAGGAGAGAAATCGACAGCTACCACATTCAGCTCAGCCTATTCGTACCATATCTGTGAATGACGTATTTGGTTACTTGCGGCTGGATCCGCGGATGAGAATGTCGTTAGTCACAGGTTTCTTATCGAAACATGTGGAAAATGGGCACATATAATCGTGAATTGGATAATCTGTCCAAGTCTCCCAGTTAAAAAGATTCCGTCAGGTTTCAAAGCCAAGTTTGGAGACATTACAAACTATAACCAGAACACCCACACTGCAGATACAATGTGCAAATTAACAAAGATGGTGGAATCGAGTTATAAATTTAACGGTCACTCTTACTTATCTCTCTCACCTAACAAATTAAGAAAAATTTGGAATCGAATTATAAATTTAACGGTTACTCTTACTTATCCCTCTTACCCAACAAATCGAGTTATAAATTTAACGGTAACTCCTACTGAACAAACAAATTAAGAAAGATGATAGAATCGAGTTATAAATTTAACGGTCACTCCTACCCAATAACCAACAAATTAAAAAAGATGGTGAAATCGAATTATAAATTTAACGATCACTCCTACCCAACAAATTAAGAAAGAAGGTAGAATTGAGTTATAAATTTAACGGTCACTTCTACTTATCTCTCCTACCCATCCATCCCAGTAAATTTTGTATGACTGGTTTCGTTTTAAGAGCAACCATATGCATACAGTGCAGATAGAATGTACATATTAACCAGGATGGTGGAGTCGGGTATAAACTTGACAGGCACTGCTACCTTTCTTACCTGTAACTTTTCTATCATTGGTTTCTTAAAACTCTCCTTTGTATTACTTTTTATATTTGTTTTTAACAGTGAGTTAAATATTTGTATTATATGTGATTTTGTTAACTTTCAATGTGAATATAATAATTTTAATTAATAGAAAGTATTTTTAATTATTATAATTGTAATGATCATAAATATAGTATATTTAGTGAATTTTTGAACTTAAAAGGGTCAGAAATTTATAAATGAAGACCTCATTCCCAAAGATCAAGATGATGAATTAAGGAAGGAAGTTCAAAAGGTAAAAGAAGCCAATAAAGAAGGAAAATGAGTAATAATTAGAAATCGAAAAGCTATTGTTAGAGATAAAAACCGGAAGGATAATAATAAATAGGGATTTGGGACAGGATCTTTTCAAAGGTCCTATAATTAATATATTTTGAAATTTATTTTGAATTATTTTGAATTTTGATAAAACTTTAAACTTTAAATACAGCCTGAGTGGGCCTAATGGTTAAGAACATGTGTTTCCTCTTAAGAGGTCACGGGTTCAAATCCAGAGGGGGGTAGGGTATGTATACCTTCGTAGAGTTTACCAGTCAATTCAAATCTAGAGGGGGATAGGGTATGTATACCTTCGTAGACTTTATTAAAAATAGATTATTACATACAGCCTGAGTGGGACTAATGGTCACAGGTTCAAATCCAGAAAATCTAGAGGGGGATAGGGTATGTATACCTTCGTAGACTTTATTAAAAATAGATTATTACATACAGCCTGAGTGGGACTAATGGTCACAGGTTCAAATCCAGAGGGGGGTAGAGTATGTATACCTTCGTAGACTTTACCAGTCAAATCGGTGAGCGGCTTGGCCGTGACCTTAAAAATAGATTATTATTATTATTATTATTATTATTATAATATTGTATAATCTATTTCATTTTTTTGGGTGATCTAGAGTTCTATGGCTATACATAGTGGTTCAATTTCTTTTTATTGCAATTAAAATTTATTAATATATTTTTTTATTGTAATTAAATTTTATTAATATATTTTGAAATCTATTTTGAATTTTGATAAAACTTTAAACTTTAAATATTAATATTGTATAATCTATTTCAATTTTTGGGGTTATCTAGAGTTCTATTACTATACATAAATCAAAAGTAGTTAAATTTCTTTTTATTGCTATACATAAATCAAAAGTAATTAAATTTCCTTTTTATTGTAATTAAAGTTTAATAATATATTTTGAAATCCATTTTGAATTATTTTGAATTTTGATAAAACTTTAAAGTTTGGGGTAATCTTGAGTTTTATAACTATACATAAAAAATCACAAATAAAATTCTAAAGAATCACAAGTAATCATTTATCCTCTTAAGATCCGATAAACCAATCGATCTTAGTGAAGGTTAATAATCATCATCATCAATTAATAAGAAATATACTTAATTATCATGATTTGAATTAAATATGATATCATACCTATCATCTTACACTTTAATACCATTAAAGACCTTATCATCAAAGAACTTTGGATCATATCCTATGCTTTTGTCTTTCTAGATTTTGAATCGTTAATGATATATAAATAACAAATGAATATGGATAAAGTTTCAACGTCAATTTTACTAAACATTATTATTGTTAAGATAAATATTTTAGATTTATTGATATATAATAAATATAATAATGTATATATAAACATTTTATATTTATTAATATATAATAGTAATAACATTAGCAAATTTGATCACGAAATAAAATTTCACTTTAAAAAAATATTACCAAAAATAAAGTTGTTTAATTTATCACTAGCCACTAATTTAGTTGGAATTAGTCTCCTAAGCAATTAAGACACTTTTTGGCGATCAACTATTATTATTGTTATAAAATAATAATAGTTGATCAATTCTAAAGTGGTTGTTATAAAAAGTAAACATGTTAACGGATGCTTTGATAAATGTTAAGAAAGTTATGAATAATAAATCTCACCCATTGATTACCCATTGATTTAGGAGGACGACTAAGAATATGCCAGCATCTTTAATGCATAGCCATCAGATTAGGGTTTAAGGTTAAATAAGGTTAAAATATCATTAATTGTGTCCATTGTCAATAGATATACACCTTTTGGCGATCAATTCTTTCTAGCAACAACCACTTTATAAAAGTGGTTGATATACGTCATTTATTCACCTTTCCAAACTAATGACGCCGATCGGCGTATATCAACCACTTTTATAAAGTGGTTGTTGCTAGTTGACGAACGACCTGCATGAGAAACAACCATTAATATATAATTACATAATTAATCTGTTAATTATTTTTTACATTATTGTAATATATACTCATAAGTATTAACACATTACATTAATACATTCATATATAATGAAAGATATTAATTAATTAAAAAAATAAAACATTAATAAAAAAAAAATTAATACACTAAATACAATACATTTATAAAATAATCATTTTTCATATATTAGTAAAATTTTAATACATTAGTATATTACAAATAAATTAATAAAGAATAAATAAGTCTCTAAATTAATTATAAAGTAATATACTACTAGTAAAATTTTAATACATTAGTATATTACAAATAAATTAATAAGAAATAAATAAGTCTCTAAATTAATTATAAAGTAATATACTAATAATGTATAAGAACATCAAATTAATATATTTAAGTATTAATGTATTGATTAATTAATACCTCAATGTAATGTATAAATTAAAGTATCAATATTTTAATGTATAATGTGATGTATTAATGATACAATAATTTAATTAATAAATATCTTATTAATGTATTATATTAATTAAATAATTAATTAATACATTATTAAATTATAAATACATTAATAAAGTCTTAACAATAGGTAAATAAAATAGTAATATATTAGAAGTACAATAATATATTAAAATAATAAAGCATTAATAAAACTTGAATAAATTAAAAATACATTAAAGTATTATATTATTCAATTATGAACGTTAATCATCATCATAATCATTACGATATTAATATAATAAAACATACTTTATATATTAATAAAGTATTAAACCATTAATAAAGTAATAATATATTAATATATTGTTTTATCTAGATTCTATGTCGTCATAGTGTGACACAAATCTTGAGTAACCACTTGTATATCTATTGACATTGGGCACAATTAATGATCTTTTAACCTTATTTAACCTTAAACCCTAATATGATGGCTATGCATTGAAGATGCTGACATATTCTTAGTCGTCCTCCTAAATCAATGGGCAATCAATGGGTCAGATTTATTATTCATAACTTTCTTAACATTTATCAAGGCATCCGTTAACATGTTTACTTTTTAACATTTACCTAATCACATTAAAAAATTGCTGTAAAGATATGTAAATGCCACGTTTAAATGATTAAGTAGGATTAAACCGTGCAGCCAAACGTTTCATATTACCACAAACGGATTACAGATTGCCACATACGTTTATATTGAGAGCACGGGTTTTCAGTCGATACCTTTCAGCGTTCTCAGCAGCGAGTTAGCGGCTGTGCTAGCATAGCCACATGATTGTGGCTGATGAACGCCGAAAGGCTAATTTCATTTATCCCTAATTAGGGTTTCCATGTAATATATTTTTTGCTGAAGCCAGCAAAGCATTTGAATTCCATGCGAAAATGAATCATCTTAAACTATTATTACAAGTGATTTGGAAGCTCAGTGACTATGCTATCAGTTGTTGTAAATAACCTAGCTCGTCAATGCAATCTCCAGGTTGCTTCTTATCGTTGAGTTCTTCCTTTCTAGCTTCGCCATCAGCTACGATAATATTGTTGGCATGCTGTATATTGCATTGGACACAACACATGTCTTCTCACTCATTTGTTCCCGTGGCAAAGCTAGCTGGTGTTAATGGATAGAACAATGCTGATGGAATATTTGTTGAAAAATTAGATGAAAAAGAGAGAAAATGGCAGTGGGGAGAATATTTTCAACATTAATGGATTCGGTTGAGCCTACGGAGAATATTGAGGATTGAATGGCCTGATTATTATATGATGATTTTACCCCCGATTCCGAGCTGTGGGAACTCTTGAGCTTCTTCTCCAGCTTGGCGAGGTCTTCCACGCATTTCACATCTAATTGGTTGTGGCGGTTCAGGTCGTGGAATGTTCATAATGTGGGAGGTAATGCATGGAGGTCGTGGCATCAGAAATGAATGGTGATCTAACATAAAAATTGTGGAGTGATATAAACCTGGCATGCATACATATTAATCATTCTTAATTATTTGAACGTGTCAATTATATTCTTAATCATTTGAACGTGTCAATTATATATGTTCATAGTAATTTTTTAAGTATTCTTAGGTAAATGTAAAAGAGTAAACATGTTAACGGATGCCTTCATAAATGCAAGGAAGTTATGAGCAATAAATCTAGCTCATTGATTTTGGAGGACGACTAAGAATATGCCAACATCTTCAATGCATAGCCATCAGATTAGGGTTTAAGCTTAAATAAGGTTAAAAGATCATTAATTGTGCCCATTGTCAATAGATATACACCTTTTGGTGTAATTAGCAAATTTAATCATGAAATAAAATTTCACTTTAAAAAAATACTTCCAAAAAGAGTTACAATATTACCAAAAATAAAGCTGTTAAATTTATCACTAGCCACTAATTTAGCGGGAATCAGTCTCCTAAGCAATCAAAACACTTTTTGGCGATCAACTATTATTATTACTGTTATAAACATAAAAGGAAAAAGTTGGATAGGAACTAATCTGTCCTTTGAGAATGTTATGTTAATGGAAATAACGTATGCTTTATCATGGAAAACATTACATTTTGAAATTATTTAATTATTTAAAGAAGTAAAATTTTGATAGAATATAATATTCTCTTTTAAAGTAGTGAGAAAATAAGTATCTTTCCCTTTCCCTCATGGAGAAGGAAGTTAAGCTTTAAAAAAAAAAAGACACATAGTAATTGGGATGTTAATAGAAAAAAGAGAGAAAAAGATGGAATTAAAATTTATATTGGGATGAAATAAAAAGATAGATGTATGGCATACCAATGTAGGCATACCCATGTATGGTATATCAATGCATACCCATGTAGGCATATTCATTTATTCATCAAACATTATTTATATATATATATATCATCCTCGAGGTAGGCATACCCATGCTTGGAAGAGAGACAAATCATGGCTACCAACACAATGCACTACAGATACATGAAGTGAAATGCAAGAAAATGACCACAAAAAAGTACACAGTGGATCCATGTCATAAAAGATATCATAGCCATGGGCAAATACAATGTGGATCTATCTGAGTGTATACATCAGAAATATGTCGAGCACCAAGGAGAGCACATGTTAAGCCCTAAATAGTGGCTCATTATCCCTTAATTAGGGCACATTATATTAGTAATGTTATTTTATTTATGTCGTCTTTAGTGCATTAGTTGTAATTATACCTCCTAGTCTCCTATATATACCAAGGAGACATTTTCATTTTGAATCATCTTGTAATTGTACATTTATGTGGGCATAAGGAGGCTTCCCCCTTGAAGAGACTTATTATCTGAGTTCCTCTCTTTTTCAAGGCGTTGAGCACTTATTCTGAGGTTTTTCTATGCTATATTGATATTTGGTTCTTAACATATGGTATAAGAGCTCAAGGTCTTGGGGTTTCGTTGTTGCATCCGAGACACCTTGGAATTTTTGCTATAAATTTTTTTATACAATGTTTCAGAAGGAACGTCTTGGAGGATATTTAGTAGATGGATCAAGGTACTTTGGGATAAAATTTCATCTACTGAGGCCTTATAATTTCATAGATACAGCCTGTGCAAGATGGGGTTCTGCAATCATCCTGAACTAAGCCATTGTAGAATTTTCGCTATAATTTTTTTTATGTAATGTTTCAGAACCTAAAATCTGGGTGCTATTCACAGAAATTAGTAAGGTATCTGTGGTAAAACGTTCAGCTTCTGGGTCATCTTGAATTTTCAGATACACCCTATGGAAGATAGGGCATATGACTAGTCCTATTGACTAGTCTCAAGAAGGTGTTCCAGGTAAAACAATCATAAATTATTCCTAGAGTATCCAAATTGAGTGAGAACAATTTCATTGGATAGTGGATAGTCTGTATTATTTCTGGTACAAGTTTCAGAATTTTATATCATTTATTTTGCGCAAGGCACGCTATACAAGTGAGATCTCCTAGAAAGGCCAAAAATCATCAAGTTGTGGGGAAGTTACCATAAATTCCACTTGGCACATCCAATTTTGATCAGACCTGTGGCATTGCAGAGAAGAAATATCAGAGAACTATGAAATAGAAAGTTTTATACCCAGAAGGGCCAAAACTTTGGAGATATAGCAGAAGAAAGAGTGTCTAGAAGAACCACCTCAAAACCAAGGTTCAAAAGTGATACTTGGCCAACATGCCACCCAAAAAGGGAACTCCTACACCAAATAAACCTCCAGAAAATCTTAATTGGACTCTTGATGAAGGTGAAGAAATGCGTAGGTACATAAATGATTTACAAAAGAAGACAGTAACAAAATATGAACTACAAGAGATGGAAGCTAAGTTGGAGGCAATAAATACTAAGATGGATGGTTTAAAAGAGGAGATCATGGAAGGATTGAAAAATTTTGTAATAGAGAGGACACCTGAAAGTGAAAATGTATCCCATGAAATTCA
>JASDQU010683089.1:6793-19561 GCA_032191745.1 Picea mariana
CCCCCAAGTGACATGTTGAGCTCTTAAATGAGCAAGCTATCAAAAAAGCCTCGGATTTTTACAAAATCTAGTTTACCTCGGGTACCATCCTCGAAATGAGGGGAAGTGCCTGATGGGTTTCCCTAGGCTCTATTCCAAAGTTATTGTAAAATAACAAATCCCAAATCTTTATCGCCTAAGAAAATAAGAAATATACACAAGGATTCCTCATACATTTCACAGGAATCCTTGTGTATATTTCTTATTTTCTTGAGCGATAAAGATTTGGGATTTGTTATTTTACAATTTCCATTTATACATATCGATTGTCCCAAGATTATGAAGAATTTTCTTTATATACCAATGCCAATAATGTATGTATCATTGCGAAATGTGTTGTGCAATGCTCTTGGTAAGTTTTATTAGTTGTAGGTTTTCACTTGGGTTTAAATTAATTGAATGAAGTGGATTGATAGTGCAAATGCACTTGTGAGTGCTAGAGCTTGTAAGTGTGAAAAAATAAATCTAAACTATGATGTGTTTTCTTTAACTACTATCCCTTAAATGGGTACAAGCAAGATTGCAAGGACTTCCAATGGGGAGATAACTAATCTCAATGAATATCCCCTTGAACTCACAAGTCAATCTGCCGGTATTGATCCCATACCGAGGAATATTGGTAGAAGGTTTTCCATATTTAAAATACTCCACACAAATCAAGTCCCTCTCTGAATCATGCAAAGATCAGGAAATCTTGTGAGGTCAAGAGCATATTAGGGGCTTGAAGAGGAAGATTTGTTACTTTGCCAAATTGAAATAACTTGAGAATGGAACTAAACGAACTAATCTAAAACAAAAACACAAATGTTTTGATGTGTGTGGGTTTGTTTTAGATTTATTATATCTTTTAAGTTAGCAAAAATGGAGAAATGCTAAATGCAAAATGCAAAAATGAGACAATTCCTCTCGTGGGTAGGGGGGATGGGAGGCCTGGTGGGTTATCCCACTACTTGTTTCAAGTTACAATCTTTTAGAAGAATGTTTGATGGAAATTTATAGTTCTAAGGCCAAACAAACTTACGTAATGAGAAAAAAATAAGATTAGGAGGAGGATTAGGTGCCTTAAGGGGTCTCAGATGCTCCGAATGCTCAAAAACTGGGAAGAGTATCCTCTTGGTTGTTCGTTAAACCTGAAAAAAGAAGAAGTTAATATTGTAGAAAGATGCCCAAAATGACTTTGGTACAACTTGCAAAATATGTTAGACTTTGCACAAATTTTACCAAGTGAAAGCTTATGGAAAATTAGTAAAAAATGACTACGAAAGCAAGCAAAAACAAGTTTTTTTAGTGGTTTTTGTTTGCTGCTTGGGAAAAAAACAAAAAGGCACTAAGATTTCCAAATATGTGAAATAAATCTCTCAAAATTGATTCTACCTTTTGGCCTTGAGATTTAGCTATAAAATACTTGCTAAAAAAGTGAATTCTAATGTTAGATCTAGCTTAAATGATAACAAATTTAAACATGCATGCATGAAAAATTGAATATACTTTGGATTTACAATTGAAATGTAGATCTAAATTATGCATGCACATGAAAGTAACCAAGAAATCTTTAATTTTTATGAAGGAGAGAGAGAGAATCTTGATAGGTGGAATCCTTGGGCTACATAATCTTCTGGTGACAAGCTGAGGGACTATGTTCTCGAAAGTCTTGGAGCACGTACAAGGTACAATCTAGTCCAACCACTTATCCAAGCCCGAGGACCTGTAAAGGCTTACGAAAACTTGCAAGAAACCGTTAAATATTGGTGTTCCCTACACAAGAAACTTAAATAGCATGATAATTAGATGAAACACACATGTAAATATTATGTCACTAATATAGGAAAACAATAGAATCTAAGAAGAAAACTATTAATAAATCCTATCCTACTGGGTGATAGCACCCCTTAAAAGGCCAAATTAACAAACAAAATGCAAGAATTTAAGCTATGGTTACCTCATATATGAAATGTTAAACGTCAAACATCCACACAAAGAATAGTAGCCACCTTCTTGACCTCCAAAGTCTTCTTTATTCCAAAATAGTATAACAATACAAAGTAAAATGCCAGTCAATCCCAAAATCTCATTAACCAAATAGTGGAGAGGGTGCTTCAATATATACAAAGAAGGGAAGACTTCTCAAGGAGGGAGGGTGCACATCCCAATGTGAATGATCCAAATGAAGGGATGGATTAAGGCCACATCTCCCACACACTCAAGAGAACTCGTCAAGACTGAAGCAAATTGAAGAAAGAAGGCGCCACCTATCTCAAGAGTGGGTGCACTCCTCCTTGGCATTGACACCCTCAAGGAGAGTACGCCACCTCCCAAGAGAGAGGGCACACCTCTCCTTTGGATCTCCACCAAGTCAACTTAACAACTCACTTAACTCCCTCTTACTTGCCATCAACTTCCACTAACAACCAGGGAGGCTAAGTGAATTGAATAAAAGCCAAAAACATATCCTGGACATGTTTCCTTAAAAACATGGAGCTGATTTATTCACCTTTTTCGAGTAAAATTGATTTTTGATGAGCAAAAGTCAATTATTTCTCTCGAAAAAGGGGGTACATGGGTAAAATGGGTATTCTAGGTTAGAATAAGATATCCCCCAAGGCATATAACACCTTCTAGTACCACTTTTTAATATTTACATCAATATACAAGGCAAAATCCAGTTTTATGAGAATTTTACATTTTGTTAAAACAATTAAAAAATAATCCTACAGGTACCTAATGCATGTCTATAAGACTCTAGGTAAATTATTAGCATGGTGATATATGTTAGACACTAGAATTAGAAATAACACACCAAGGCATAACCATTAGGACATACTCCATTTTTTGAGGAATGAGTGAAAAAACTTAGAAAATATAAATCGTTGAAAAACAAGGAATAATTAACCAAGTGAAAATAAAACTCTAGAGTAATGCACCAATTACCAAGTCTTAGGGAGTTGAGTATTTTACATAATAAAGACTTCATGCCAACTCATTTATTACAATTCCCCCATGGGGGTATGGAATATGCATATTGTAACGTCCCCATCTCTACTCAAAGGTCATGTCACATCAAAATTTGAGTTCTGATACCACTTTGTAATGTATCCATTCTCCTAGCTGAGTCTCGTTACCATATTGTAAAGTCTCTACTACCGTGACTCGCTAAAGAAATCTTTTATATCAATTCTTTCATTTGCGGAAGCAACTCATTGAAACCAATAGCTGACACAACTGGCCTTGTGCTACGTGCAACTACATTTTCCTAGTGTGTGCAACTGGTCTCGTATCGTGCACAACAACTATGTCTTAAAAAATCTGTGCACTCAACCATCCTTGTGTCACTCTTGTCGACTGTTCCTCAACACACACGATATTGATAGATTTGTGCTAGAACCCATACAATTACTGCTGAAGTTACCTAACAAGATAATGACTATAACATCAGAATGAACTCATAATATAACTACCCACATAACCTTTCCTATGCCACACGTGGGGTTTGTTTCATTTGCATGCACTGATTAGTATCCCTATGCGTGCGATGATTCATGCCTTGCCTTAGAATTCCACGACCATTACCACAAAATTATCTAATAGGAAACACTTAATAACTACCATGCTCTACATTTGAAACAATTATGTGGAACTAACAATACATGCACAACCCAACATAATTATGTACCAATTCTATGTAGACGAAAATATCATAAGCATTAACATGTTAAACAATATATAAACACATATAAACTGCCACAACCCATGCCCTGCATATGAAACAAACATGCAGTTCTACAACATATATAATCCATGCACAAATATATATATATATATATACACACTCACACACACACAAACACACACAACTATATCACATAATATATTTAACATATATATGCACTTTACTCAGAGAATAATACACATAAGAAGACACTTATCTTTTGTTGTAATCCACCAACTACGCATAGACCTCAAACATTCCTCCCAGCCATAGAATCTTCCGCTCAAAAAATCTCATCAACAAGTCACACTCGAGTTGGGGATAAAATTCCACTTGGGAAAAGGATTCCTAAGCCAAGCTAAGATCTATCCACAACCAAAACAATCGGACAAAGGTGCCAACCAAAACAAACAGACTACAGTCCCTCATTCGCAACATGCATGTCCCACCCTAGGAAGTGTGACCCTTCTCTTCTCAACAGTCCTTCGACTTCTCTACTTCCCTTCCATGACTTCAACAATAGGTCAGACACGAAGCATCAGGGCCCTGTAGCTGCAACTGAGCACCTTGGGAAAGCAATTCCCAACAATTCTCTTTCCTAGATAGAATTCTCATGGGCTTGACAACCCACTTCTTCCAATAGTACACATGCCTGACAAACCACCTCTTCAATCACGCATAGGCCTTCCAAAGCATAGTTTTATGTGATGGCAACAAGTTACAACCAAATACAAATGCCTTCTAGAGGAAAGTTGGTCTACATGAAGCAGGAATGAGCGAATCCCCTGAAATACACTGAGGACCAACAATATATTTGCATGATTATAATTAGATACTTGTCACCTTAAGAGCTAACTTATCTCCACTTGGTGATCCGTTCCCATTCCTTAGGAATTAGGATAAATACATATCCCATAAATACACTTTTGGAAATATTATTAAAATATTCCCTTTAAGCTTCACACCTCTTTCCCATTCTAGTGGAGTTTAGCTTCCCGTTTCTTTTCTTCTGTTTGGTTTGCGTGTAGTGATATGTTTTATTAATATCTGATTTCAATTACATTTTACAAAAATAGGTGCACTAGACTTTGTCGCAATCCAGGCTCTCTAACCTAGTAACACACAGACACTCTACTGCCATTTCCTGAGATCCAGAGTGTCTGTGTGTATGAAATATATCCTGACGCATATATTTCAGCTGTGTTTGGATCCCATTTCCTGACGGGGGCTTGCCCCCCCACATTTGTCACCAGATGGTCTAGGAAGGGTGGCAACACTTTATCAACCCCCCTTGGCGAGGGTTCGAKGGCTGCTCCCTCGAAGAGATTTTTTTGGGAAAATTGCCTTGTAAAATATTATAATTTTGTAGTCAATCTAGACGGTTCATCATTAGGTTGCAGATATGATAGTATAAGTTATGTTAGGGTTTTTTACCCTAGAAGGAAACTCTCTTTTATGTATGATGGAATTGYATTGCGATGATGTATGAGTGTGAATATTGTATTATGAGAGAGGAGACTGTGAGAAAATAAGAGGAAGTTACAATGGGTGTGTTGTAGGTTGTATTCCTTCATTTGTTGGATAATAATAAAGGAAGGACTGTTTCTCTGGTGCATGTAGCCCACACTGGGTGTACCACATATATTTGCATCTATATTGTATTGCATATCTTCTGTGTTTTAATTTTGCATCCGTTTTATATTATTTCTCTATGATCCTCTTTTTCTAACAATTGGTATCAAAGCGAAAGGTAACTCATAGGAAAAGAGGGTTCCTAGTTCGAGTGGGAGTAATGGTGGAAGATGGAAAGTTTAGGGTCGAGAAATTTAATGGCCAAAAATACCAGTTATGGAAGATGCAAATGGAAGACTATCTATACAAGAAGGATATTTTCCTACAGTTGGGCGGAAAATTAAAACAACCAACGGGTATGAAGGATAGAGAATCGAAGGTTCTTGACATAAAGACACTAGGAACAATATGGTTGTGCCTAGCAGTGTCGGTGGCCCTAAACATTTCAAAAGAAAGAACAATGAAGAATCTGATGAAGACATTGGATAAACTATGTGAAAAACCCTCGACCTCCAACAAGGTATTTCTAATGAAGCGATTATTTAATATGAAGATGTGAGAAGGTGGGTCTGTTGCCGATCATTTAAATGAATTTAATATGATTACTAATCATCTAAGTTCTGTAGGAGTGAACTATTATAATGAGGTTAGGGATCTTCTAATCTTGTGCTCATTTACAAAAAACTGGAACAACATGGTCATGGCTATAAGTAACTCTATCTCTGGTTCAAACACTCTGAAATTTGATGATGTTGTTGGTTTTATCCTTAGTGACAGAAAAACAATGAAAAAACACATGTGAGACATCAGGTAATGTGTTGAATGTGGAGAATAGGGGAAGACAAAGGGAAAGATGAAAGTGAAGGCACGGAAGGTCACTAAATGATCATTGGTAATAGCAAAAGGAGAGAAGGTAGGTACATTGTATTATGTACTGATAATGTTGACTTTTCTATTTTTTTAGCTTCCACAGGAGTGGATACAACACTGTGGCATCTTAGGCTTGGACACATGAGTGAGAAGGGGATGCAAATACTCCAAAAAAGGAATTTCTTGCTAGATATTAAACAAATTGACCTAGATTTTTGTGAGCACTGTGTTTATGGAAAACATAAGAGAGTTAGAAAGGAAAAGAAGAGTGAAAAGTTAGAGCTTGTGCATACAAATGTATGGGGACCAACTCAGGTATCATCTCTTGGTGGCTCTCATTATTCTGTTTCTTTTATTGATGATGCAACTAGGAAAACTTGGGTTTATTGCATTCAACAAGAATCTGATGTTTTTGACACTTTTAAGAAATGGAAATCTTTGGTTGAGAATGAGATAGGAAAAAGGTTGAAGTGTCTCGGATAAGATAATGGAGGTGAATAATGAAACAAGGAGTTTGATAATTATTGTTCATATTATGGGATTCATAGAGAGAAGACAGTTCCAGGAACACCACAAGAAAATGGTGTGTCAGAAAGGATGAATAGGACAATCATGGAATGTGCAAGGAGTATGAGATTACATGCAGGGTTGCCCTTACAGTTTTGGGCAGATGCTGTAGATACTATTATTTGCTTAATAAACATAGGGAATTTAAGCTCCTTGGATGGCGGTATTCCAAAGGAGGCATGGACATGTAAAAAGGTAAACTAATCATTTCCAAAGACTTTGGTTGTGAAGTATATGTCCACATTGATAAAGAAAATAGAACAAAGATTGATGCAAAATATAAGAAGTGTACCTTTATTGGATATGATGTTAATGATTTTGGTTATCTCTTATGGGATTATAAAAATCACAAAATTATTAGGAGTAGATATGTGGTATTCAATGAAAGGTCATGTACAAAGATCAAATGTAGGGAAAGAAACAGGAAAAGGAAAACACAAAATACACAGTTCTTGATGAAATCAAAGAAAATGAAATTCGAAAGGTACCAGAAAATAAAAATGTACAACAACAGGAGCGACAGGTACCTCAAATCCCCGCAAGTGTTGTTATAAGATCTACTAGGTTAAGTATACCCCAAGAACGATACTCTCCTTCATTGTATTATTTATTGTTGAATGATTCTGGTGAACCAAAAATTTATGAAGATGCAATGCTGGTAGGCACTAAAGAGAAGTGGGAGCAAGACATGAAAGAGGAAATGGACTCCTTGGTAAATAACCATACTTGGGAATTAGTTCAGTTGCTTGTAGGAAAAAGAGAATTGTAGAATAAATGGGTTTATAGGTTGAAGGAAGAAGATGGAGGAAAAAAATTGTACAAGGCCAAACTTATTGTAAAGGGGTTTGCACAGAAGAAAGGTATATATTTTGATGAAATATGTTTTCCTATTGTTAAAATGACTTCAATTATGACTATTTTAAGTCTTGTGACACTACAGGTTTTGCATCTTGAACAATTAGATGTAAAAACAACTTTTCTCCATGGGGATTTGGAGGAAGAGATTTATATGTAGCATCCATAGGGGTATGAGGTCAAAGGGAAGGATAATTTGGTATGCCGGTTGAAGAAGAGCTCGTATGACCTAAACCAAGATCTAAGGCAATGGTATTTGAAGTTTGACAAGTTTATGATAGAACAAGGTTATAGTAGATGTCATTCTGATCACTGTGTTTATTTTAAGAAGCTAGAAAATGGAAACTATATTATCTAGCTATTGTATGTAGATGACATGCTTGTTGTAGGGTCTAAATAAATTAGATAATTAATTTGCGATGAAGGATTTGGGTGCTTCAAAGAAAATCATTGGTATGCGAATAACAAGAGATAAGAAAAATCACAAATTGTCATTGTCTCAAGAAGAGTACATAAAGAAGGTGTTGGAGAGGTTTAGAATGCATAATGCAAACATTTAGTACACCTTTGGACAAACATTTCAAATTAACCAATGAAATGTGTCTCAAGATATAGGAGCATATAGAATACATGTGCATGGTCCCTTATTCATCAACAATTAGCAGCTTGATGTATGTGATGGTGTGCACAAGACCAGATGTTACACATGTAGTGGGAGTTGTGAGCAGGTATATGAACAATCGAGGTAGAGAACATTGGGAGGAAGTAACGTGGATCCTCAAGTATTTGAGAGGTACTTCTACTCATGCATTATGTTTTGGAGGTTCAAACATTGTTCTATAAGGATATGTTGATTCAAATATGGTAGGTGATAAAGATAACAGGAGGAGAACCACACAGTATGTTTTTATTGTAGGTGGAACAATATTAAGTTGGATTTCATAACCACAAAAGGTTGTTGCACTTTCTACAATGGAAGCATAGTATGTTGCTGCTACAAAGGCTAGTAAAGAGATGATTTGGTTACATTGGTTTATGGAGGAATTGGGAAAGCAATAGGAAAATAATAGGTTGTACTATGACATCAAAAGTGCCATTCATATTGGAAATAACTCAGCCTTCCATTATAATACTAAACATATATAGCCCAGGTACCGTTTCATACGATCCCTTTTGGAAGACGGACAATTGAAGTTGGAAAATAAATATACTAATCAGAATCTTGCAGATAGGTTAACAAAGGTAGAAACTAGGGAGAAACTGGGTTCCTGCTCAGTTTCAGTTGGCCTTCAAACATGAAGGTGAAGATGAAAAGCTTTCCAGGTCCAAGGTGGATCATAATCCAGTAGGTACAACAACAATGGAGTTGTTGTGATCAGTCTTTAAGTGGGAGATTTTGGTTGTGGAGCCTGATTATCTTCTTGATTCAAAGGTCTTGTTTCAGTCGTGTTTGGATCCCCTTTCCCGATAGGGGGATTTCCCCCCCACATTTGTTTCCAAGGGGTCCAAGGGGGGAGACGACACTTTATGGAGCACCCTTGTCGGGGGTTTGGGGGAAACGCCCTAGAAGATAATTTTTTGGGAAAATTGTCTCGTAAGATATTGTAATTTCGTAGTCATTATAGACCGTTCATCATTAGGTTGCATATTTGACGGTAGAAGTTATGTTAGGGTTTTTTTTCCCTAGAAGGAAACCCTCTTTTATGTATGAGGGAATCGTATTGCGGTGGTGTATGAGTGTGAATATTGTATTATGAGAGAGGAGCCTGTGAGAAAAGAAGAGGAAGTTACAACAAGTGTGTTGTAGGTTATATCCCTTCATTTGTTGGATAATAATAAAGGAAGGACTATAAATTTCTCTAGTGGACGTAGCCCACATTAGGTGAACCACATATATCCGTGTCTCTATTGTATTGTGTATCATCTGTGTTTTATTTCCACATCTGTTTTATATTATTGCTCCACGATCCTCTGTTTCTAACAATTGTTAAACTTGTCGGTAACATGTCCTCATGAAATTGGGACAATATGTTGAGTACATTAAATGAATTCCTTGATTTTCAGAGACAAATATTCCAAAACATACAACTTGCAGTAACATTCAATTATATTGATTGTCATTTGACATCACTTAAAATGCTATCATCGCTCAAGCTTCATGCATGCCTCATTTCTTCATCACTTGTAGGCAATATTGTACTTTGGTGATTTAACCTAATGTTTCTTGATTGACTTGTTTTTGATGTTCCACCTCTTCATGTTCCATGTACAAAAATAGAAATAAAATGTAATAAGTATCTCTCTCTCTCTCTCTCTCTCTCTCTCTCTATATATATATATATATATATATATATATATATATATATATATAAAATTGTGTAAATGAAAAAGTGCACCATAACAATGACTGTTTCATAAACAATACACATTCTTTTGAAGTCATGCGTCGTGTCGTATCTCAAAATATCTTATGTTGGATGCACTCCATACTTTGTTTCCTACATGTTTAATATGCCATGACAAAGCACAATCAATATAATTAATATAAAGGTTTCTTGTTGTTCCATTAATTATTTTTTCCTTCGTTTTTTTTTTTTTTTTTACTTTGGAATAGAGCCTAGGGAAACGCACCGGGCACTTCCCCTCATTTCGAGGATGGTACATGTGGTAAACCAAATTTTGTAGAAATTCAAGGATTTTTCGATATCTTTCTCATTTAAGAGCTCAACATGTCACTTGTGGGAATTGAACCTGGGTGGGGGGGAAATACCCCTCAACACAAACCACTCGGGCTAAACCCAATTGACAATTTTTTTTTTTACTTTGGAATAGAGCCTGGAGAAACCCACTGGGCACTTCCCCTCATTTCGAGAATGGTACCTGGGGTTAACCGAATTTGGTAGAAAGCCGAGGATTTATCGATATAGATTGCTCATTTAAGAGCTCAACATGTCACTTGCGGAAATTGAACCTGGGTTGGGGGGGAAACATCCCTTAGCACAAACCACTCGGGCTAAACACAGTTGAAATTCCATTAATTATAAAACAAGGGAAGTTAAAAAACATATCTATTTAGAAATTGTCCAATTTAACCTTGATACTTCAACATATAATCACAACCCACACTTCATCCAATGTCTATCAAGTCTTCAATTGGCTCTTCTTTGTATGTTAGCACCTATTAGAAGACATCCATGGATGAGTACTATAAATTAATTATTTAAATATAAATATCATAATGAAGATGAAATTTTAAGTAAGATCTAAAAAGTAAGTACTCACAAACTTTGTGATCAACCCTTTTATTCCTCATTGTCTTGTCTTATGTGCTGAATGGGTTTCATTTTTTTCTTTTCTACAACAAAACAATTGAAAATTAGTATTTCATGTGATAATTAAATTCGATGTACATAAAAGAATAAATGAATAATTACATACCTCTTATGCACATTGTAATCGTTGGTATTGCTCCTCCTATGATACAATTATGTTCATTTCTTTTACCATCTCCTTTTATACTTTTTTGGACATCCCCACCAACATGTATTTTTTTTCCCCTCATTTGTCCCTTGGAATTTCCATGACATGCCTTAACTAACACACATCATTAATTTAAACCTACAAATAATTGAAAGATATTAAATTTTTAATACAACATAAAGAACTTGCCTTGTTCTCTTGTTGGGATGAGCTACCATCGTGCTCACTACAATAAGTTGTTTTCTTTGAACTTCTACCAATCATATTCTATCAAAAAAAGATAGAAATCATCAGATATAAAAACTATGATTTTTTTTACAAAATAAGATTAGTAGAAGCACCAATGCTATATAAATTAATATAAGCATCAATGATCTATTAATTAATAGAAGCATCAGTGCTCTATTAATTAATAGAAACATTGTTGCCTTATTAATGTTTATTGCACACTTCTGAGCATGTGAACAAAGTTATTTTTATTTTATAATCCATAGTGATGTTGACAAGAACATGAGCACCGATGTGCTTTGTTATTGGGGGAGCACCAATGCGCTTTGTTATTGGGGCAACACTAGTGCACTTTATTATTGTGGAGAATCGCGATGCATTTTAGTTCTTATTAAATAAAAAACAAAATTTTAGTATTTTATATTAATAGTGGTTGTTGGCAGCAGGCCGAAGTGGGAAAGAAAGCGTGCACAAAGAAGACTGACAACTGGAAGAACAATTGTGGGAAAGAAAGCGTGCAGGAGGAAAGCGACAACTGGCAAGAAGCACATCACACGCGCATGCAGGAAGGAGGTGACAGCTGGAAGGAAGCAATGAACACATGTAGAGAAGGAAGACCTAACAATAGTAGGGTTATGGTTTTTGTAAGGTTTTTGTGTAAATGGCTGAAGAGCCCGATAGATATAAATATAGATACGAAGGTATCATAGAAGAGTTCAGAGAGGTTCACTGAGGTTGATCTTTACTACTGTTGTAGAGTTGATATTGTTTCTATGTAATGTTTTTGATTAGATGTACTATTTTTGTAAAGCAAGTGAGCTAAGAGGAAGAGAAAAGGTAGATCTCGAGGATTAGATCGCAGGCCGAGGATCCTGGTGCGATCTAGTTTGCCTCACAGAGATCTTACCCATCCAAGGAGAGTGGTAAGCACGAGGCGCGAGAATTGCAGAACTGCCATAATAAGAGAGCGAAGAGCCAAATCTTTGTGGACATAGCCCAGGAGGGTGTGAACCATGCTAATACCTGTGTAATGTGATGAATGCATGCATATCTTTGTCATATTTTTAGTAGTTAAATGTTGTATGCAATGAATGAATGAGTTATTATATTGCTTGGTTAATTGTTGTGGGAATATAACGAAAATATACCCCGGAGGTTAAAATATAAAAGAGGACAACAATAGTTCGTAATACAAATAATAATTAATGGTTCAGAATACATATCCCCTATCTCATGCTCAATCCTAGGCTGTAAACACCTGAGTCTTACAACCACCCATTTAAAGCTATCTTGGGTGAGACTGCGCAGTGCACTCTGTGTACTATGTTGCCTTCTGGTGTACCAGAAGGGTCGATAGTTTTAGGCTTTGTTGGTACCCTTAAAGATATGAACCCTGGGTCTATGACACAGGTAGGAGAGATAAGCCATCTAGCTTAACCAACAAATGGTTC
>JASDQU010683089.1:21167-37714 GCA_032191745.1 Picea mariana
TCACCCGTGGAGGAACGAAGATAGGAAATGACACAGTCTGGAAAGAACCCGCACAGAACCAGTGGGTAAAGAAGAACACTGAACCAAGGAAGCAGTTCGATGCGCCCAAAGAAAAGGAGACTTTTAAGGAAGCCATACAAGAATTTCAGAAGAGGGACACATTGTCGACTTCCACTACGCAACCAGCCCATGAAGCCCCAGAATACGAAATGCCGCCATCATTGGATCATACTAAAGGAATTCCAACCGAGGGACAAGTAAGTACTATCAAATACTTTTTGTAGTCATGCATCAAAATGTTAAGTGATCCTTTATTTGTGAAAATATTGCAAAACATCCTAAATAAATGTAGCAACGAGATGGAACAAAATCTAGAACCAAAAATTTTCAATCATCTACACACAAGAAGAACGAGTAGGGAATTTAGATTGAATGCTAACATTGGAGATTTCAATTTGGGAGATATCATACTCGACCTAGGATTCGAAGTGAATGTGCTACCCAAGAAAACCTGGTAATGCATGGGAGAGACAATATTGGGATATTCAAATGTCCAACTAAAAATAGAAAACCAACATAGGGTCCTACCAATAGGGAGACTGAAAGGAGTAATAGTAGATCTTGATGGTGTGTGAACTAAATCAGATTTTGAATTCATCAAAATAGTAGATGGCACAACACCATACCCGACACTACTCGGTCTGGACTGGGCGTTTGACAACCAGAGCATAATTAGTTTGAAGACAAGGAAAATGACATTTGAATCCGGAGATTATAGGGTCATAGCACCACTAGATCCATCAGAAGGGGAGAGGTTCATAGAACCCACTTGCTTGGACTTAGAGGAAATCAACCAGTTGTACAGAACAATTGCACGTGATGAGGATTATGTAAACCCAACTGCAGATGGGGTACTCAGTTGGCGCAGTATTACTTCATGTGCAACGGATTCAGACACTCGGTTAGAAAACTAGCAGTAGAGACTACACGAAGTATCCACGATAAGATGCACAAGAATAGACCATGCAGTATGGTGGATAGGAATAGAAATCAAAGAACCACCCAGCTTCCATGGACTAAATGACTTGGAAACATTCTTGACACTATATGAAGATGAAGTACTAGAGAACTAGAGGCTACTAGCACTGGATTTAGCACTCAAGGCCACATCCGTGAGATGGTGGGGCGCACACAAGGAGACTATCACAAAATGGTACCAATGTAAGTGGTTACTGTGCATAAGTTTTGGTGCAGAACAGAAAAAAAACAAACAACAAAGATATGAAGGACTAGGGACACCAACGAAACACTTGGAGGAGTGCGAAATGATGTGGAAATTCACACCACCATAGGAATGACCTCACCAATTTATTCACACTTTAGAAGGCATACCAACGAACTGGTATAAAGATCAGGAACTGCGTAAAGGAACAAAAACATGGGCGACATTGCAACAGAACTTTACCATCACTTTCTCATTCGAGCATGAGAACCCCAACATAGATGCAACCCTGAAACGGGTCAGAGGAGTCATATTCATTGAAGAACTGAAAATAAAACTTATTACCGAAGAGCAACAACGAAATAAGTAGATAGTCAAGGAACTACTATCATGTTACCAGGTATAGGAGGAAGCACCGGATGAAGATGACCCGCATGACATTCAGTTTGAAGAAGTAGAAGATGAAAGAGATGTGAAGGGACCACCCATAGAATCTGAAGTTATTTCCGCACCAATCAAGGTAAAGAAATTTAACATAGGAACAATGGAACATCCCAAAATGGCCAGCATTGGAGACTACTGGGATGAGCCAACAGTAGAAATCATTACCAAGTTGTTGCGCGAATACAACGACTTATTTCCTACAACATTTACAGAGATGAAGGGTATAGCAGGAGAATTGGGAGAGATGAAAATACCTCTCAGAATCAAAGCGAGACTGATTAGACAATGACCATATAGACTGAACCCCATGTATAAACAAAAAGTTAAAGAGGAGATCGACCGGATGCTTGAAGCCGGCATAATCGAACCAGTCGAGGAATCAGAATGGATAAGCCTGATGGTCGTACAGGACAAGAAACAAGGAAGAGGGATTAGGATATGCATCAACTTGAGGAAATTGAACGATGCATGCCTACACAACCCATTCCCTACATCATTCACAGATGAAGTGCTAGAGAATGTGGGGGGACACGAAGCTTACTCATTCACTGATGGATTCTTAGGCTACCATCAAATTAAGATAGCATAGGAGGACAGATACAAGACCACGTTCATAACATAATGAGGATCTTACCAATATACAATCAGGCCATTTGGACTGAAGAATGTACCAACAATGTTCTCCAGAGTGGTTATCGTAGCATTTAAAGAATTCATCCATCAGTTTCTCGAAGTATACCTGGATGACTGGACAGTCTATAGTCTATTGAAAAACCATGTGCAAGTTTTACGCATGATGCTAGAACGATGCAGACAGTGTCAGATATCACTAAACATAAAGAAATGTATATTTGGAACACCGTTTGGGAAACTATTGGGCCATATAGTATGCAAACAAGGGCTATTGGTCAATCCGGAAAAGATCGCAATCATCGTTAATTTACCAGCACCAAAAATAGTCTGTCAGCTACGAGTGACATTAGGACACACAGGATACTATCAGAAATTCATCAAAGGATATGCGCAGATCACAACACCAATGGAAATACTTCTAAGGAAGGATACAAAGTACCAATGGAACAACGAGTGTCAACACGGTCTAGATACCCTGAAGGAAAATATGGTCACTACACCGATATTAGTATTTCCAGACTGGGGCAAGATGTTCCATGTGCATGTAGATGCATCAACGATAGCACTTGGAGCTATCTTAGCGCAGCCAGGAGCAGGAGACTTGGATCATCCGATAACATTCGCAAGAAGAAAACTATCTGATTTAGAACATAACTATAACACAATGGGAAAAGAAGGCCTAGCTATGGTTTACGCACTTCAAAAGTTCAGACACTACCTATTGGGAAAACATTTTAAGATGTTTATCGATCAGTCAGCCCTAAAATACCTAGTCAACAAGTGGGTGTTTGGAGGGAGAATCTGTCGATGGTTACTGTTATTTCAGGAATTTGACTTCAAAGTAATCGTCAAACCAGGAAAACTAAATGCAGGACCTGACCACCTATCACGGGTCACAAATGGCGAAGAACCCATGAGATTAGAAGACAAATTTCCGGATGCACAATTATTCTCAGTATAGATTTATGATGACCACTTCGTAGAGATCATCCAGTACTTGAGCATAGGTACCACGCCGCAAGATTATACCATCGCACAAAACAAGAACCTGGTAGTTCGTGCAACTGACTATCAACTGATCGCAGGACATCTATATAAAATGGGTGCATATAACATTTTACAAAGGTATGTGTTAGAGCACGAACAACCAAGAATTTTAACAGAAGCCCACGAGGGATTGGCAGGACACTATGTAGGAAAAGCTACCATGCAGAAGGTACTCTGCGCGGGATTATGGTGGCCAACGATTCATAGATATTCGAAAGAGTACTGTCAGGGATGCGATGTCTGTCAAAGGGTAGGCAAACCCAATAGAAGGGAAAAGATGCCGTTACAACCTCAAGTGACATTACAAGCATTTGATAAATGGGAAATAGACTTTGTGGGACCTATTAACCCACCAACTAAAAGAACAGGGGCAAGATACATCATCACCATGATAGAATACCTAACAAGATGGGTGGAAGCCNCTATATAAAATGGGTGCATATAACATTTTACGAAGGTATGTGTTAGAGCACGAACAACCAAGAATTTTAACAGAAGCCCACGAGGGATTGGCAGGACACTATGTAGGAAAAGATACCATGCAGAAGGTACTCTGCGCGGGATTATGGTGGCCAACGATTCATAGATATTCGAAAGAGTACTGTCAGGGATGCGATGTCTGTCAAAGGGTAGGCAAACCCAATAGAAGGGAAAAGATTCCGTTACAACCTCAAGTGACATTACAAGCATTTGATAAATGGGAAATAGACTTTGTGGGACCTATTAACCCACCAACTAAAAGAACAGGGGCAAGATACATCATCACCATGATAGAATACCTAACAAGATGGGTGGAAGCCGAACCAGTAAAAGACTACACTACAGAGACCACTGCACACTTCTTATTTGAACAAGTAATCACTAGGTTTGGGTGCCCAAGAGTTTTGATGAGTGACCAAGGCACGCATTTCATAAATAGCACCATTTGCGTGATGCTCAAAGAATTTGAAGTTCACCAGCAGAGAAGCACACTGTATCACCCACAGGCGAATGTCACAGTAGAAGCCTTCAACAAAAATCTAGAGAACACACTGACAAATATCTGTAACGTCAATAGAGACGATTGGGACCTCAAAGTACCAGTAGTATTATGGACATATAGGAAGACATGTAAGAAGTTGACAAGGCACATACCATTCAAACTCATCTATGACCAAGAAGCGGTAGTGCCATTAGAATTTTTAGTACCCAGCTTACGCGTAGCCGCTATCACACAAATGATAGAATGCGACACAATACAAGAAAGACTGAACCAACTGTTAGCTATGGAGGAAGACCGAATCCTGGAAGGATTCCATCAACAAGTGCAGAAGGCCAGAGACAAAGCATGACACGATCGACACATTAAGAAGAAGACTTTCACAGAAGGATATGTAGTATTGCTCTATGATAGAAAATCATTTCAGTACCCAGGAAAGCTGAGAATGCATTGGTTAGGACCATACGAGGTCAAATCTGTAACAGACGATGGAGCTATACAATTAAGAGATTTAATAGGTGCAGACCTCAGAGGAATGATCAACAGGAGCCGACTGAAGCTATACAAGGATAGTCGACCACCCACTACAAAGTAAAAAAAAAAGAAAAGAAAAAAAAAGAAACGACAAGAGAAGTGCAATGGCAAGTACAATACTATTGCAAATGCATTAAACCCACAATTATGGTGCATTAATTGCATCATGGAGGAGTCGTCCTTGATAAGCTTCATGACAAGCCCATACAACATGTGATCATAGAAGAAACTTGTCTATTCACAAAAGGAGAACGAACAGAGAGCAACAACAGCTCGAACGAATAGAGAGAGACCACAGTCCTCTAAATTCAGTAGACGTTCGACACTCACCACTATGGCACCACCGAAGTCTGCTGAACCAGGCCATACTACCAGACTAACCAGAGTTCAGATTAGGTAACGAGGACCGCTGGAAGAAAACGAGCAACATCAACCAGAGATCGTAGATATCGATGAGATCCCATCCCCAAAGATACCACCAGTGAACTCTACAACGATACTAGAGGAGATTCAAAAACCACAACCAAAGGAACTAAAAGAGGACACGCAAGTAGAGGCGCTGGAACCTCAGGACGAGGAAGCAGAACCCCAACTGGAAGTGCAACCAGAAAGCACTGAACCAACAACGGAAGGTAACGACACGACACATAATTAAGGATTAGAAGGGAAACTAGATGAGTTGCAGGTACCCAGCCTTGGTCAACCAACATAAGAGACCACAGGAACTACCTTGTCTTGGCCAGAATGGCTTATAGGGAAGCAACTAGGAATTGCTGGAACTTCGTACCAACCACCACAGTAGGAAGACAAAGTTCTGATACCAAGATCACCTCGCAAGAAACCAGTAGCAGAAATTGTTCCACCACGCATACCAGAGGGAGTACAGGTAGAGCCGAAGCTACTGGGTCACGTTGGGAAGCTCAAGTATTCTGACCATGACATCTTAGACGACACCAAGTACCCGAAACTTGCGCCAAGGGTTTTTATGTAGAACATAGTGGTCAACCAACTTGGAGAAACAATCAGCCATCCACATCAGTGGGAAGTTGGATTGGAATGAACCGACATTTTAGGGTTGCTGAAACTTCCGCACTTTGGTAGAGGCTTGTATGCGACAACATGCGTTAAGAAGTTGTTAGCAGTTACGCATGGAGGGGATATATGGTTGGACATAACCGTCCCCATAACAATTGAGCTTATTGCGTAGATAATATGACTACCCAGCTGGGGTGTGGATCCCGCGCTGATTCTGGACGATAAATCCAGGGAAGAAACGTTAGCAGAGGAAATGAAGAATAAATATGGCACCGTGAGGGGGACAAGAGGCATTATAATCAAACAGATCAACAATGCAACAACACAATTGGGCACAGAGATCTTAGCCTGTAATTTGTTAAGAAAATGCCGCAAAGATGAAGTACCGGCAGAAGTCATCGTAGTTGCAGCTCAGTGCGCAGAAGGCACCTTCGTGAGCTGGGTGCCTTATCTGTTAAACCTGTTCCAAGTAGATTGCAAGGATGTGTAGGAACTTGACACAGAATTCCATTACTCATGGTTTCTCACCTCATAGCCTTCATGGGATGGCGGGAACTAGAGTATGTAGTTTTTTCTACTAGAACACAGGCAACGAGAGTGAGATACCTAGTACTGAGATCTGGGCCACAGGCTAGACAGAAGAGGGACAATGGAATCATCTTTGAAGCATACCTACGGGACATGCAGGAAGCTATTATCCATTCATGGAGAATAACACCAGAAGCTGTCTCGCGATATGGGGACATCGCTAACTTTTGGGCTACACGTCAAGCCATGTGGATACAACCAAGGTAGGATCCAGATAAACAGTGGCTACCGATGCGCTATTGCATCACAAAAGGTGATATAGACATGGCCATCAACAAATGGCCTGATGAATGGAGGATCCCATCCATTCCCTGGGAAGTACCAGAAGGACCTGCAGAAGGAGAAGCAACGCAGGCGGAAACACAACCTCCACAAATCCCAGTGCCCAAGAAACCAAGGACGAGCCAAAACAAACCAAATCAGAGAAACGAAGGGTCAAAGTAGACAGGAACCCAGAAGTGGCAGAAAGAGATCAAACGACAACCAAAACAAGCTAAGGGAGCGCAGGAGACCGCCCCAAACCCCATCACACAGGAGCCAAGGGGAACTAAGAGATCGGTTGTACATGTTGTAGGCGTGTGCAAGAAATCAAAGGTGCAACACACATCACTGGACTATATGATCACGGAGGACGATGGAAAAATGATCGCCAGAATGGTTCAGGATTGTCTAGCAGAAGACTTCGACCACGTAGCACATCACAGGGATAATCTGTGAAAAGAGCTGGCAGAAATAGGATAACTCCTCAAGACACTCAGAGAGGCCCAGAGAGAAAGTAGCAACAGAGGCATATATCCATCGACAACATAAACCAACGAAAGAGTGGAGGTCGAAGAAAGAGACCCAGCCTTCCCAATGCCACATGCAAACGCAACGGTCCACATAAAACTAAGCATGCTAAGACTGGATGAAATAGTGGGATAGACACCACTGAAGGATTTGGACCACATCCAATTGGTCCTGACACAAATGCCATCAAGGGCACTGCACAAATTGTAGGTTAGCGTCGACCACGAAATACAGTCTCGGACACATAAAAACTTAGTAGAGCTACAAAAAAAAACAAAGCAGGGGGAAGCGCTGGAAAAAGAGTATGAGCAGGCCAAATCCGAAACTCAGAAGGAGACGGAACACAGGAAAAAATTGGAATGCAGAGTGGGAGAAATTTTTGGGAAACTTCCAAACACTACGTAAGGAAATGAACTCCCATCCACAAAAAAGATCAACCAGATTGTGTAGACAATTGCTCGATACCAGAAGGAGATTGAGGATCTCTGAGAATAGCTAACATCAACAACTCCATCGACAGTAAAGGAGAAAAGGAGGTAGGCAACAACAATGAAAATACAGGAGATGGAGAAGCAGGTTAGCACGACAACTGACTTGCTTGACAAAGAAATGCAACTTTGGACAAGATTGGAGGAGGATCCACAGGTTCAATGCTGGGATAAGGAAGAGGAAAGGATCAATGCAACGATCCAAGAACTCAAATAGAGGAAAATGACTATACCAATCCCAAAACGCGTCAAGGGGATGCACGAGTTGAAGAATATGCAGGTAGAACTTATCATTGTGTAGACACAGAAACAGGAACGTCAGGGTCAAATAGAACCACTACAAGAACAGGTAGAAAAAGTACTCGCACAGGCAGAAGCAGATAGAACACAGATGGCACAAACACAGGTAGAATGCGCAGGACTACTGAGCGACGAAGTGGAAGTTCAGGTAATGGATACCATTAAGGAGAAGACTGCGCAGTCGCTGACAAAAGTAGCAGAGCTGAGGGGAAAATTCCAGATGATCACCGAAGAGATCGAGGTAGCTCATAAAGATTAGGTGACTCGGGATGAGTCACATGTCAGTGTTGGGGGCTTGTTGACAATAGGCTGAAGTGGGAAAGAAAGCGTGCACAAATAAGAATGACCACTGGAAGAGCAATTGTGGGAAAGAAAGCGTGTAGGAGGAAAGCGACAACTGGTAAGAAGCACAGCACGCGTGCATGCAAGAAGGAGGTGACAGTTGGAAGGAAGCAACGAATGCATGCAAAGAAGGAAGACCTAATGACAGTAGGTTTAGGGTTTTTGTAAGGTTTTTGTGTAAATGGCTGAAGAGCCCGATATATATAAATATAGATACGAAGGTATCATATAAGAGTTCAGAGAGGTTCGTTGAGGTTGAGATTTACTATTGTTGTAGAGTTGAGATTGTTTCTATGTAATATTTTTGATTATATGTACTATTTTTGTAAAGCAAGTGAGATAAGCGGAAGAGAAAAGGTAGATCTCAAGGATTAGATTGTAGGCCGAGGAGCTTGGTGTGATCTAGTTCGCCTCACATATATCTTACCCATCTGAGGAGAGTGGTAAGCGCGAGGCACGAGAATTTCAAAACCGCCATAATAAGAGAACCAAGAGCCAAATCTTTGTGGACGTAGCCCAGGAGGGGGTGAACCACGGTAATACCTGTGTAATGTGATGAATGCATGCATATCTTTGTCATATTTTTAGTAGTTAAATGTTGTATGCAATGAATGAATGAGTTATTATATTGCTTGGTTAATTGTTGTGGGAATATAACGAAAAGATACCTCGAAGGTTAAAATATAAAAGAGGATAACAGTAGTTCGTAATACAAATCATAATTAATGGTTCATAATACAGATTCCCTATCTCATGCTCAATCCTAAGCTGTAAACACCTGAGTCTTAAAACCACCCATTTAAATCTATCTCAGGTGACACTGTGCAGTGCACTCTGTGTACTGTGTTGCCTTCTAGTGTACCAGAAGGGCCTATAGTTTTAGGCTTTTTTGGTACCCTTAAAGATATGAACCCTGGGTCTACGGTGCAGGTAGGAGAGAGAATTCGTCCAACTTAACCAACAGTGGTTATCAAAAGCACTAAGGTGTTATGTTTTGGATCATCGGTGTGCCTTGTTATTGGGAAGAGAACCAGTCCACACAACTGAATTAGGAGCATCGATGCACATGGTCAACTTAGGAGCACCGGTGTGCATGGTTGACATGAAAATGCATACCGGTGCGCTATTCCTATACACTGCACACTGTGAATTGCATAATCGGGTTTTTAAAAGAAAACTTACAACGRCATGGTTTGGGATCCAATGCAATGAGTGATCCCATTACAACTGATACCAAATGCCCCATATACAAAATAAAACCTATACAAATCTATTTCTTAAAAAAAAAGGCTACTTGTGAAATGTAGAWAGAAAGACTAAGAGAAACAACCTGGAAKCTAGGRCTTTCAATACTGAATGTAATTGTGAAACCCTTTTATTTTATTTTTTATAATGCAATGAAATATGTTTGAATAAAAAAGGGGAAAGATTGAGATGATGAATAAAATAAAATCACAATACCTGAAATTTCTCCTCTGCAAATCTGTATGTAAATTTAGCTCTTCAAAAAAATCAACCCACTCCAAACACTTTGCTTGTAAATCTCTCTTGCACAAGTCTCCCCTCTAAATTTTGGTAAAATAATGAAATAATGATTAGTGTTTTCATTTATAAACACATACATTTTGAAAATATAAAATTCCTGCTCATTTTTCCGCTGTATTTTTCGGCGCATTGATTCGATTTGATATATATTTTTTAATTTTACCCTTTAACGGTGTGCTCGACAATAATATGCACTAGTGCATATTTTTTACCGGACCGCACTAGGCCTATATTGCTTTCTAAGTGCACCATGGAAGGTTTATTGTTTTAAATTAATTTCTTTTGTTTAAAAATCGATTTCCGATGTATTTGTTATATGAGTACCGGTGCACTTTGTTATTATGGGAGCTTGAGTGTGCTTTGTTATTGGAGGAGCATCATGGAACTTTGTTATTGGGGAGCACCACAATGCATTTGATTTCTTATAAAATAAAAAATAAAATTTTAGTATTTTATATTAATAGCGGTTATCATAAGCATCGAGGTGTTATGTTTTGGAACATTGGTGCACTTTGTTATTGGGGGAGCACCGTCAATATTTTAGTATTTTATATTAATAGCGGTTATCGGTGCACTTTATTTTTTAAGCACCAGGGTGTTATGGTTTGTAAGATCACCGGTGCACACGGTCGTGACTTAGGAGAACTGATGCGCATGGTCGACTTAAGCGCACTGGTGTGGTATTTTTAGATGCAGTCCTGAAAGGTGTAGAAAAAAAAACCCTCCACAAAAACCTCTGCCTGCTTGCCTCCGCTATAAACAGATAAGTGATACTTTTTTGGGGGGAAGTTTTGTAAAAACCTATGCAAGAAGGTGTTCTCCTTGTAGTGCTTGTTAGGGAAAAACAAAACTCACACAAAAGGACTATCTGTGGTAGACCATTTTAAACACTTGCAAGGAATGTTTTTACTACACATGAATGAAGAATATGTGGATGACATGGTGTCATCTTAGAGCTTTGGCCATGCAAAAATAAGAAAGTTAAGCTTCCACCTTACCATTTAGTAATATGTTGTTGGGTCCATGCTTTGTTATCTTCATCCTGACTGTAGTCGTCCATAAATATTGTCACTTCTCATGCCAAAACTAATATTTTGAATTTGCAAATGCAAGACATGAGTGCAAAAATACAATAGGGCTATAAGCAATTCATGTAGTGAAGACAATGCATCCAAGAAAAATGATGAAGCATTAAGCATCTATAAATTATAATAGTTTTTTTTTTTTTTTAAAGTTTAAAAATTTAGAAGTTATTTAATTTATACTCTATGAAACATTTATTATCCCCTTTAGTATTTTTCTTTGATTTTCCTAGTCCCTTTTCTTTAGATATGCATTGTTATTATAGGACTTTAGGAGGTGAGCCTATTTAACAAAGTGGCATAGCTCTAACTTTATTATTTATTATCATTTTTTCTCTCTTTCCTCTAGCCTTTTTTGGCTTTATTTGACTTGGGATTGCATTGATCTTCAATTTCTTGATTAGACATGGTTGAAGGACATGCGATAAGTCAAACATAAGAGGGGATAATATTTTTTATGAACGAAATGGTAGTGAAAGGGAAAAGATAGAAAGTGTTAGGTATGGTTAGGATATGAAGTACACTACTCAACTTAGTTCACTAGTAGTACAATTTGGCCTAAGTTATGACAATACTTATCTAGAGACAATTATGTACCCCCATGGTATAGCGAGGCAAAAGCATACATTTCTTATAGTTAGGAAGTTTTATTAGTTCAAACCCAATGTTTATTACTTTCATGACAAGGTTAGAAACCATTACATCACATCTCAACAATAAACCCACAAATGAAATCATTGTACATCAACTCAAACAAAGATCATGATGAAGTATTGTTTGCGAGTGCACATATAATTTGAGGTGTAAGGCATGGGAGMTAATATACCATGGTAGAGGCATCTAAAATAACTTATATAGTTGTCATGTATCCAATGGTTGGAAATAAACTGGAAGAACAATTCTGAATTGGAAAAGATGAGCAAGAGAACTTATYCAAGCATCATCACACCCAAATAAGTGTGTCTCCAAAGGATAACAAAACCATATTGAATCACCTTAAGATAGTGGAAAAGTGTGGTTACACCTAAAAAAAATTATATTAGATGAATTTATGATCCTTACACACATACATAAATCAAAGTCCACCCCTCTAGCAATTGAGTTCAAGTGTCACCAAGCAAAAGACCTAAGTTCAAGCCTCGACGAGCTTTTTTTTTCCAGTAGAAAAATGACTCAAAATTATATAAAGTATAATTTCTTTTACAAAGAAGTATCTTTCCTATTGATACAGATGAGAGGGACCAACCAATAGAGAGTTGACTACATCAAATACAGAGAAGAAATAAAACCGTTAATGCCAAGGCTTACTCCTTCATACTAAAATGAGGTAACGCATACAACAACTAGAATCTGAAAACTCGTATTTCACCCCACTTCTCCTCAAAGTAACTCGATCACTCACTGATCAAGGAGCTCATGCTTCGAAGATATTTAGGTGAGAATGTGGGCTCTCTTCCCCATTTTCCCAGTGAAATACAGACAACCACCCTTTTAGTTCCTTAAGTGCCCTTTTAGACAGTAAATCTGCCTCTTTATTGTGCTCCCTGTAAATATGCTTATAACTGGAGTTTTTCATATTTCATGCCAGTTCCAATGTTTTAATTTTCCAGCCTTCTATGTTAACTGCATYGAGATGAATTTTTTGATTTATCCAGTCAATTATCACCTTCGAATCCCCCAAAATATGTATTTTATCTATCGCCCAAAGCGTAGCCAATGTGAGTGTCGCCCACAACCCCATTAGCTCAGCCTTTGTGTTTGTCCCCACTCCATAGTTTAGGTACCATTTTGTTATCCTCRTATCATGATTTCTGAAAATGCCACTTGCAGCACAACAACTTCCATTAGAGAGGGCGACACCATCGAAACAAGCCATCGTGACCCCTTCAGGTAGAGTCAAGTCACACACTCTATTTATGTTCAGTGTCTTAATAGATGTCTGCCAATTAAAGGAAGTTGTGATCCTATGAACAAATGAGTCAATTGAGGGGCTGAAGTCTTCAAATAGCGATTTGTTCCTCTCAATCCAAATCTGCTAGCAAGCAATAGTTGTCATACTAGCTGGAGCAGAAACAACTGTTGTCCACTTATAAAAGCAATCAGATACTGAGTTACCCTCCCACAGGAAATTTAAATGATAAATTTTGTATAACTTTTGCCAGATTGCTTGTGTGAATGAACAATGAACAAGTAGATGGACTGTCAACTCAGAGTTGGCTTTGCAAAGTTTACAAATTTCTGGACTAGCCCATCCACGTCTTTGCAACACATCCCAGGTGAGGATTTTGTCAAATATGTCCAGCCAAGAAAACAATTTTATTTTAAGTTGGATTGGCCACCTCCAAAGCCTTGTAATCCACATTTTGTCCGTAGTAAAATTTAAAGGCGTAATGAGTGCCCGGTAAAGATTTGTAGCCGAGATGTCACCCGACCCATCCCCTCAGGCCCATAAAAGGGTGTCCTCGACATTCCTGAGTGAAATACCGGCCTCTTTCAAAGCCACTGTATAAGACCTCCATTCAACTCCTTGTTGGTCGAAGATATTTAATGACTCGTTGGATCGCCACTGTTAAGGAAAAAGTGACCGCCTGTTAGATATGCTCGCCTGTGCTAAAAACGAGGAATGAATATGTTGAAGTTTCAAACATAAAGCATTGAATAATAGAGAGCAATCGTTCAATCCACAGATTTTATCTCTGCCTATGCGGATCAATGTGCCCGAACTTGGAACCCACCGTAACCAATGCAAAATGACACCTAAATTTTTTGTCATCCCGTTCCAGAAATTAGATGAATTTTTCTGTGAATGTGTAGGTAATCAGATCTAGTCAATGATGGATGAATTCCCCAGATACTTACCCCGTAGCACTTTGTTCCAAATGCTATCAACATTAAGTTCTCTCCAAAGGGTACTTGCGATTAAAGAGGAATTGAAATAAAACAAGTTTTTGAGCCCCCAACCACCACTGTGTTTGGGCCTTGTCAAGAGATCCCATCTGCAAAGAGGGAGACGAGCCTTTGTCCTTTGTCCACTCCACATAAAGGTAAACATCAATTGACGGATTTTGTTTAGAGTAGCTCTTGGAATGACTTCCATAGACATCCAAAAAACAGACTGACTCTCCAAAACTGCTTTAACCTGGATTAATTTGCCTCCCATTGATAACCGTTTATTACACCAAAGCCCAATTTTATTTTCTATCTTTGCCACCAACCAGCCCCAGTCTTCAGTTTTAGATGCTCCCAGCCTTAGATGGTAACCCAGGTACTTCAAACCTAAATTTAAATCTGCAAAGGTGAAGGGTAAGATGGCTTTAAATTGTGTTAGCTCCGACTCCTCCAGCCCCCAATAATGTACTGTAGTCTTTGTAAAGTTTATGCTTAGACCTGAAACAAGACAAAAAGCTTGCAGAATATCAAAGATAACTTTCCAATCATTCAGGTCTACCTTTGACAAAACAAGAACATCATCGACAAACATAAGGTGGATGATCTTCAGAAATTTTGTAACCTGAATGTCTGATAAATTATGATCAGCACTACCTCTGGATAGCATCAAGCTTAGGCCTTCCATAATCAATATAAACAAGGGGATAAAGGGCATCCCTGACGAAGCCCCCTCTCGCTTTTGAAGTGATTCGACGCCTCCCCATTAATCAAGACTGCAAAAATGGCACTGGAAACACAACTCATAATCCACCCTGTTAACTTTACCCCAAAACCTGTTGTGAGTAAAATCAATCTTAAAAAATCCTAGTCTATGCCATTGTAGGCTTTTTTGAGATCTAACTTTAGTACCAGAGATTTAAGATTTTTTTTTTTAATGCTATGGAGACTCTCATGTGCTGTACCAATTGCGTCCTGGATTCTTCTACCCTTTAGGAGGCCTAGTTGTTCCGGGGAAAGAAACTTGGACAAGATCGGCTTGATTCGATTTACCAGGACTTTGGAGATCACCTTATAGATAAGATTGCACAATGAGATTAGGCGGTAATCATCTAAGGTCTGTGGTTTGTTTTTTTTCGGAATCAATGCCAAAAAGGTGGAGTTAATCCCTCCATAAAGTTTACCTTTTGTCCTCGTATCTTCCACCATTTCCAGTAAATCGCTTCCCACAAGATCAAAGAAAAAAGTGAAAAACTCAGTGGTCCACCCATCTGGACCTGGGCTTCTTTCTTTTTTAAAATTTTCTAAAATAGATTTTAATTCTGCCAGAGTGACCAGCTTGAAGAGAGCCAGAGCTTCGTCCTCTTCCACCATCCTAGGATAGAGATTGGTTATCCTAGTCAATTCTGTAAAGTTAGTGGCATCTTTGCTCTAAAAAAATGTTTAAAGTAGTTTACTACCTCCTCTTTAATCTCTTCCTGTTTAGTTATACTGTCCCTAGTTTCCTTTTGTAATTCCCAAATATGCTTTCGATTTCTGTTGTAGTTGGCCAAATTATGGAAAATTTTCGTGTTGGAATCTCCATTTTGAATCCACGTAGCCCTGCTACGAATGCGCCAAGTTTCTTCCTCATTGCGTAGATGACTGTTCCTATTTGACTCCATGAGATGGAGATGCCTTTCCTCCTCCAAAGATAATGGATTCTCCACTGATTTTAAAATGAGCTGCTTGATATCAAATTCCAGGTTCTTCAAATAAAGGCATTTCTGCTCCTTGACTTCCGCTTGCTAGATTTTTGTTTGTCGTTTGAGCTCTTTAAGTTTCCAGATTAAACGTAATTGGATGTTACCTTCTTTCAAAAAACAAGGATCCTTCCACAATAAATGGACCAGCTTGACAAAATCAGTCTCCTGTAGCCAAATCGAATTGAATTTGAAAGGATACACTTTATATAAAGGCACATTCTCCAGTTGGATAAGAATCGGAGCATGGTCCGAGATAAATGGGTATTCCACCCATGATCTCGAAAGACCGAAAGAAGCTAATAAACCTTCTACTATTAAACCTCTATCTAGCCTCCTTGCTATTGAATTAATACTAGATCTGTCGTTTCGCCAGGTAGGTACCAACTTCAAAGGCTTGATGTCGACCAACTTTTGTGAAGAGATTAAATTTTTGTAGTATTCCTCATTTGTACCAACAACAAATGAGCCTCCCCAATGTTCATCCGATGATAAAATGAAATTAAGATCACCCACAACTATGAGATTAGGAGTTGTAAGAATGCCACTAGTTGCTAACGTACTCCATAAATTTTTCCGGTCTACACACGACCCATAAATGTTAAGAAACGCCAGCTCCTTTTTTGTAGAAATACAACAGCCTGTTAGAAGGATGCCTCCTACCGACAAGAAAGGGACAAGTTCAAATGCAATAGGGTCCCACGCAACAAGAAGGACGCCATATGATCCCAATGAGCTTACCGTTGTCACAGCCCAGGAGGGATGGAGGTGGAGCATAAAATTACGAGCTCTTTGTTCATCTGTGAGGGTCTCCTGTAAAAAGAGTATATCCGGCTTGGTTCAATCAAGTAATCTGCGAATTGAGGCAACCTTGAGGGTGCCTCCTATCCC
>JASDQU010683090.1:14501-25330 GCA_032191745.1 Picea mariana
GGATTTCTTCCCGGTGCAGTACCTAATGAACCAGGGGAGTCAGCTATATAACTAACCAGGGATAGATGGAAAACAAGTTGCCAATATGGATGGGGGAGCCGGCTATATAACACAACCGGGGGATAATAGATGGAACAACTAGTCATCGTTATGAAGCAATGGATCTATAACAACCAGGGGCTCTATATCCAAGAGCTCTATATGAACCGGGGCTATCTGTAACAAGCAGTCATATATTTGAACTAGAGGGCTTTTTACTATATGAATGAACCACTGGGGGGCTAGATGGAAGAACCATTGATTAATATGAACCAGGGGAGGCTATATAACACTACCAGGCTAGATGGAGGAACCAATCGTCAATAGTGAATCTCCTTTATGAACTCCCAACTATATGAACAACCAGGGGAGTCGGCTATACTTGAATGACCAACCAACACTGTGAACTGGTTATGCCTGTCTCTGTGTCGGGTGAGGCTATGTTGGTTGTCCCTTTTATGGTGCCATGCTGTGCTGGTGCCATGCTATTTTTTATGTGTCCTGCTTCCGGTGGTAATGCCTCTCCTTGGATGTATTCTTTTCTTTTTTGGAAACTATAGAGGACGTCTTCTTGTAGGTTTTGGAACCGATGGAGGTCGACGATAGACAAGAGTTGAACCAAGTGTTTATCCCGATGCTTAGCTTTATTTCTACTTGAATATTAATCACTCCTAGTACGAGATACAATCTAAGCTCCCCATCGAGGGCTTCCCCATCGAAGTACAATCTCACCTCCCCATCATTCACTGACAAATTAGCTCTCTCACTTGATCCCCATCTCTACTCCCCATCATTCACTGACAAATTAGCTCTCTCACTTGATCCCCATCTCTACTCCCCATCATTCTCTAAATACCTTTACCACCAACCTCCTGCCCAGTACAATGACCCAAGGGCCCAGTCCGCATAAGGGCACCTGCTCAGTACGCCCAAGTCTGCTTTAAAGTGATGACCCGTTCGGTGTATTTCCTCTCCCAGCTGGTCGAGTACCTAAAGGCCCTCGTACCTCGGGAATGGTTTTCTTTATGAATAACTGCATTTCACAAAGTTGAACACGGATAGGTGAGATGTCCAACTGGACTCATCGCTGGTTTTGCTGGTAGTTGCTGGGCTAAAGAAGGCTAGCTAATTGAATAAGCGGGGATCAGGCTAGAGTGATTGCTATGGGCAAAGCCAAGAGAACCCACCCCATTGAGGAAAAAAAATGACATCGCCAAAGAGTGAAGGATTAATTTTTATTACTAACAAAGAAAATATCACCGAAGCTCAAAACTCTCCAAAAAAAAGGAGGGATGAGTCGTCGTTACAAACAACAATGGATGTGAGTGATATAAATGTGCCCAAGCCCACAGGAGCCTTTTAAAAATATGTCGAAAGACACTTAACTATGATAGTATTACCAACAGTCAAATCATGTTTCTAGGAAGCGAACTGCGATGGTCTTTTAGAGGGCACAGAGCTATAGAACGACCGAAATAAGATTAATTGCAAGTGTTGGTTGGACTGACACTAGTGTTGAACTGAAAAAAGGGCCTTATTAATTAATTGGTTATATAATTTGGATTTTTTCACATTGGTGGTACCAAAAGGGTTAAAGTGGCACCACAGCGTGCGAAAACAGTGATCTAAAAGGTTTTTCCCAGAAATGGAAGCCTTAAAGTTACTTATTGGGTAGGGGGGGGGGGCGACCTTCCCCGACCCATTGAATACAGGTTCTCCTTTTTTCATTTCCCATCCAGCTAGAAATCAAATTCAATAAATCCAATGCAATCAATCAATAAATCTAGCAAGCCCGTGATCAAATCAAGAGGTCACACGGTGAATCAACGTATAAGGAAAAACCATGTATCTCTCTCTCTCTCGCTATGTCTAGTTGTTGCAGCATCACATAGCATTCCTTCCTACGCGTTAAGGGTCAACGGATGTGGGGACAATCAACAGATTGTTCCGTAGCATTAATCTTCTTTCTTTGGTCTGCCCAGGTATTCACATAGCATTGTTCCTAGCATTAAGCTTTTATTGTCTATTCCCTCCCCAGGTGGGTAGGCTCCACTGGGCTGAATGGGAACACAGGTAACCATAATATCTCTCTTTTCCGGTGACCTCCCCCAAACATACATCCGCATCTAGAAAGAAAGTGAGAAAAAGCAATTCCTGTTCATCGACCAACCGACAAGCAATCTCTAAGCAGTGGTCCTACAGCCTATCGGTTCTAACCTGCCTAGGTATTCTGCTTAGCGTAAGATCTATCTAAATGGGAAAGCAATAATCGATCAGCGGGTTCATTCTCTTGGTGGTCAATTTAGTGTAGGCCCTTGGTGTTTCTAGGTCCGCCTGTCCCAGGGCTATGGTTGTAAGGGGGGGAGTGGGGTGAAGGGTTCCCCGGTGTGTGTTGGAAGGGGGGTTTTAAGTAGGAACAAGCTGTGTTTGTTCCGTAGCGTGCAACTTTAATTGGCTGCTATTTCCCCAGGGAGGTAGGAACAACAAGTGTTCCATAGTAGTAAGTGAAGTAGGAGCTAATGTTCCATATATGTAAGTGAGGGGTTGGGGCCCCAGTGGTATGTGTGTTGGTGGGCTGGCGCTTGGAGTGCTTGGTGGGCTGGGCAGGGGAACACGAGGTAAAAAAATAAATCTTGTTATCGTGGCAACTTGGCTCAATCAATATCTCATCTGGTGGCAACTTGGAAACCTCAATCACAATATCTCGTCTGTAGGCAACATCATGGGAAAAATAATATCTTGGGTAGGAAACTAGCCCGGGAGAACTCCTCAATCAATCTCATTTTGGACTTGTTGTTTAAGGCTTCTTCTGTTGGAAAGGCAAAAGGTTTTCGTCTTAGGCTTTTGGTTAAGGAAAAAGGATTCCTTCCTTATACAGGACTTAGTGACTCTATTCTGGTGATGAAGGCTGAAGATGAAAGGTTCAAGGCTGGCATCTATGGTACTTCCTTGGTGGGCTAAAGGAGGCTCCTGGCAAAAGGTTACTTACATATGTTGGCCCTGGTAAGGTGGGTGTGGGGTGAGGCTATAGGTGCTAGGCTATAGGTGCTGGTCTAAAGGTGAAAGGAAAAAGGGTAAAGGTTCCTGTATTCTGCCTGATGGTGGCCTTGGTGAGTTTGGTGATGAAGGAGAAAGGTGAAAGAAAGGTCAAGGGCTGTTCCGTCGAGGTAGAGTAAATAAAAGAATGGGAAACAGTTCAGAGCAAAAGAACAAAGAAAATATATATGCTCATTTATAATGCACATTAACACACCTATACCTTTAAGGGAATTACAACAGATATGCTTTTATCATAGCTACACCTCGATCTCGACCTCGACCCTCGTCCGACCACCGGGAGGAGTGGATAAATCCCCTCAAAAGAAAACCTTGAACCTCGAACTATTCCTCGAACTATATCCTCTAACCTATACCTCGACCCTATGAACTCTAAAAACTACACCCTCTACCCTCAACCCTATACCTCGACCTCACTTATGTATGCACAACACAGGGTTACTTAAGAAATCACGTAGCCCCGTTGTAAAAAGCATTGCTCGTTCATAGTCACACACAGCCAATCATAGGCAGGAGGAGGCTTAGCCAGGATAGCGCCAAAAGGTAATTGACACAAATAGTAAAGTTTTCATAGCTCCGTTATCATTGCCGAGAGAATGAAAAGTGATAAGGAAGGACCCACATCACCAATGGCCGAGAGGAAGGAAAAGGCCCCCACGATACCCGAGTCACCTTCACAACGTGCCATATTCTCCCAACATGGGAAGAAGCTACGGGATGGGAAGAGACCGAGTGAGTGAGTTAGTCACAGCCATTGGGTTCATAGCCGATATCCACTAGTTGATGCAGTCAATCCTGCTACTTGTTGTTGCTACTTGATGGCAGGTGTTGATCACTTGATGCCCAGTACTCAATGATGGTACTCGATACAGGTAGGAGTTGATCACAAGAGTCGATTCCAAGTGTCGATGCTGGTAGGTGCGATCCAGGTGTTGATGTCAAGTGTTGATCACTCGATGTCAGGTTTCGATGTAAGTACTCGATCCAGGTATGGATCCAAGTGTTGATCACTCAATTCAGTTTTCACTCCAGGTAGGTTTCGATACAAGTGTTGATTTCGATGCTTAGCTTTCTTTCTACTTGAATTTCTTTCACTCCCAATACGAGGTCTAATCTATCGTCCCCATCGAGGTCTAATATAAGCCTCATGTTCTCTACCCTTGACCCTCCAACTCTACCCTCTTCCCTATACCCTCGACCCTCCAACTCACTTACCGATACGAAACAAAAGGTTCCTACATCGATTGGATTGAAGGGATGAATCACGATGCTTACTTATGATGCACCCGTTTTAAGGTCATGCTCCAAACACATTATGCTATTCAGGTAGTGCTAGTCAGGGAAGGTTACGCATCTTGGGAAAGGAACCCACAAGAAAAAATGATGTGACTTGGTTGTAGTAGTTCTTGGGGTAAGCCAGGAGCGACAACGACGTGGCATTATCGTAACCCTTCATAGAGAGAGTAATTAGACTGAAAGGACAATCACTCGTGCTATGAATCATACTAGAAGCTAGAAGGTACATCCCCATATTTGCATAGCTAGAATAATTAGACTGAAAGGATGGGGAATGAGACGTAACCCAACAATTACTCTCATTGTACGTAACCCTAAACCTTGCGGGATTAATTAGACTGAAAGAGGGCATTGAATCGCCAGATAATATTGTTCTCCGATGATATATTTGTCTTTGGTCAAGGAATGAGACCTGGCACCTTCAGTAACGAGACCAAGCACCTTTCCCTTCACTTCATAGCTGGATTAATTTCACTGAAAGGGCATTGAATAGTATGAAAGGAAAGCCCTACACTATCACTCATTATATTTCTTTCTTGGGTTGGTACAACTTTCACGATTCCAACTTTCACTCTGATGATAGGATAGATTTTTTCTTTACTGGCTGGCTTTCTGGGGTGGGTGAAACTGGGATAGGATAGAGTTTCTTTTAATTGGGTGGCTTGGTAACGTGTGAAACGTGGTAAAGCGTCGGGGCTTTAACACTAGGTTGCTGGGTGGCTGGCTCGGGAAGCAAAAAAGGAGGGCTGAACTGCGACAGGAAGCATAAACGGAGAAAATCTTGAGCAAGTCATTAATGACATCAATAAATACTTGTACCTCTATTCACTTCTGGCAAGCCCCACCAGTCAGCCTTTCATGCCAGAGAGAATGCCACTATCCATTCTTTGAGGAACACCGTGACGTGAGGAGACAAGAGGATACAAAGTCACTTCCAGCCAGCCTTTCATAATTAATGCCATCCAGCCAGGCGTATGAAAGCTTATGCCCCAAGGAAGGCCTTCCCACTCCTGGCCTTCCCACTGGGTGCCTTGAAAGAAGGGAGGGAAGGGAAAACACCATTTAAAGTCCATGCCTATCTATCCAAGGTTAGAGCCCTGAAAAGATCATCAAGCCAATCCAATCTCCCTGTCTGAACTTGCTGGTGCGGTAACAGGTCTCTATTTCCATTTATGTAGTCCCATCCAGTGAATTCTCGGCACAGTCCACCATCTAGTGAGCCTTTCTTTCACCTTCCCTTCACTCTCACCTAGTGTACCGCTCAAGGGAAGGGCTTGGATTGATTCATTCTTCTCCCTCGAATATCGAAGGGTTCTCCCTTGCCCTCAACCACCCTATTCCCTCAGCTAAGTACGAAACCCTCCTGCCTCTATCTCACAAGCTCGCCCTCACCCTTATTCTGGTCTTTAGAGCGAGGTTCTTGATTACACGAAGACCAATCATAGTTCTGGGGATAGCGCTTATATGCTTTTGACCTTTTAGAGTCACTTGTACATGCTCGTAAGTAATATATCTTAAGCTGCGGTCGTCGACTAATGGCTTCCACGGCTGGCTCATATTTCCTTTTACCCACCGAGCGGTTACAATGATATAGATATACACCTTATGTAGGGATCACCTAAAATAGGCGGTTCGGGTCGGTTAAAAACGGGCTTCACTGAACCCACTTTTTTTCTTTCTTGCAGAAGGAATTTGGTGCTAATGCTTTTTTTCCTTATCCCGACCAATAGGATAGGATAGGAATTATCATATAAGATTGAAAGTCGACTCTCCCAAGCGATCGATCAGCAGTATCAATCATCAGTTTTTGATTCAGGTATGATGGGTAGGACCCAGCAAGTCCTAGTTGAGAGACGTCCGTCCATTTATTTCTTTGTCTGATCCAGCCGCCTTCATTCATTCTATTGGTTGGAAGATCTAACTGCTTTTTCCTTTTAAATATCTACAGGCCTTCTACGATTAGGACTGGTGGCTTGGTCGGAACTCAAATCATCCCATTTCTTTATTAGTAACCAGAATCATCCCATTCGGCAGAAACTCTAATTCTCCCATCAAATGGTTAGTGCGGTTAGTCGTTAGTGCCCCCTAACCATTTGATTCTGGTCTCGTGTCGCACCCCTTACTAAACTAAACGGATTCAATCATTACCGCTCAACCAGACGAATCCTTCGTTCTAACCTTCTCACTCATTACGATTTCCCATTCCTATGCTCACTAGTTCATATTGGCGGGAGGTACCTTTAATAGAATCTCATATTTGTGGTCAGCTCTGTCGGTACCTTCCAAAAAAAAATGGTTGAGGTCAAAATCTTTCTTTTACACCTACCAACAAGAGGTAAAAAGTTGGCATGACTGCCTTCATTTTCGGATATGCCCGGTACTTACTATTCATTTTCACTTTAGCTCACTTCTGCCATTCCTCAGTAAGATATTGGTGCAAACCCAAAAGCGGGTTGGGTGGGTATAATAAATCTGGTCTGACAAAGATAGGCTTTCCCAAACCGGGTGCGCATCAAAAACTAGCGAAAATAGCTTGAATTCTTTCACAACTTTCTATTCAGAACAACTCACACAAGAGGCAGGGGGTCTAAGTGACAAGTTACTAGGTATAGTAGTGGGCTTGGGTCCTCCTGGGGGCTTGCTTGGGCACTTAGACCTTGAGTATTCACTTGATCAGCCTACCCTTTACCTTATGAATTGGGTTACCACTAGGATCTTCTGGGTATCATGTATTACCTATTTGTCTGGCTAAGCCTTGACAAGACTCTTCATCAATTAGAACCTACTCCAAGGAAGAGYCCTCATAGACTTTACTTTTAGGACCTCCTAACCACCCTTTGTACCCACCTTATTACCTASACCTGGTAGCCTTAGAACACTTACTGAATTAATCCTTAGGAGGTACAACTATGAACCTCTTATTAGGACCAGATCATACTCACCCTTCCTTTCTTACTGCCTTCACCCTAGTTGATAGAGTGTTGCCCCTTGATGAAGCCAGGAATGCTCTGTTAGGATATTTACCCTTTACCCTAATATCCCCTTTACCTTATGAACTTGGTATAGGATCTTCTGGGTAGGTACCATGTATTACCTTCTGGTACCACTGAGTAAAATATGATTCATCCATTAGAACCTGCCTTCCATTAAAACCTACCTTTCAGTTAATGCCTGCTACCCACCAGAATAACCAGACCTGCCTTCCACCTAGTACCGCCTTTCTGGAATCACTTCATGTCTACTCACTATACCTTCTCTTATCGAGATGGGATGAACCAACCTTACTTAGAACCTATTGCTGAAGCCAGTAATTGAAGTAAAGTATGGCATAACCCTTTACTTACGAGCATCCACCTGTTACCCTTTACTTACTACTCCCTTCAGCCAGGAAGGATAATTATTAGGAAGGTACAACATTAACCCTTCCCTTGCTTTACCAACTCAACCACCTAAAGTAAGACCTAGATACCGGCCCTACCTTTATTGAATAGATTAATGGGGATAGCTATAGCTATTAACAACCCTTCTCTTTCCGGACGGGATCAACCAGCATGGCTTTTAGATCTTTTTGCTTGAGGAACGAAGTAGCTGTAAATCAGAGATTGACCTATTTAAAAATGCGAGTTCGACACTCCGATGGATGATTATGCCTCCGAACCCCTCAAAACAAGGGCCCGGAGGGCGCTCTCCTGAGGTACGAGGGGGTGGGGCAAGGTACAAGATGCTCGACTGTATGGGAGAGGGTTTTATATATTGAAAACCGCATCTGAGAAGGAGCGAGGATACGAGCCGCTCCTCCAACCACCGGGAGGGGGAGGTTTTTCAAGTTGACCAGACAAACATGGCTTTGATATCTTTCTTGAGGGCAGGGCAAGGAAGATCAGGTCAGTGAAGGCAAGACTATTTATATATGTAATTATGTCGCCTTATTACTTGGCTCGTCTTTCACAAACGTGTAGAGAGGAAGGAAGCACTAACGTGCCTCGAACAAGGCTACGCCTCTTTACTCGAGGATTCTGGCACCCAGGACAAAGAAAGGTGCTAATTTTGAAATGAATCAAGTGAATTTACTATTGACAAAAAGGGAGTTTGGGACCCCAGATGGGATCATACCTGTTCGAACCCCCAAAAAAATATCTTTTCTTGAGAAATTACGCGTTTGGTGAAGGCTTTTAAAATCGAGAGGTACAACTATTTACTTCTCCTGGTTATAACCTAGTGTTGCGAGAACGCCTCATTATTGGTAAGGCGATCAGAACTCGTAAGGGGACAACCCGAACTTGTAAGGCGACCAGAACTCATTCAATCAAGACCAGTCGTACCACGCCTTTCAATGGGTAAATTCAGTACAGAAAGGTGGCGTATCCCCATCTCCGAGGAGCTCCGAAAACCATATTCGCCTATATTGACGAGAGGATGCGCAAGAACGCTTGACCAACATCCCCCCACCCAAGAAGTAAATTGAAATTGATTGCTCTATTTTGGGGTAGGGTGTGGAGTTCACTGTACCAACCCATTACCTATCAAATATTTTTGTTCGGTGTGATCATGATTATGAAAACTGCTCCTTCATATTCGGATTGAAAGATAGGGGAAAGATAATAAGATAGGTGGCTAGGTTCAACTCTTTCTGAAGTGAACTCCACATTTGGAGTAGCATTATCTCACACTTATCTATCCGCTGCTGCTGATCTCTCAGCTACTTCCTTCTAAGGCGAATCAACAATGTCGGTAATCCACCAGTTCTGGCCATTTCAAGTGGAGGAAATTATCCTCTTATCTAGCTCATTCGATCAATTAGATTCGGGGACTCTGGGAGAATCCTGCTATCTATAGCTTCTCCTAAGAGAATAGAGAGTTATATACGTATTAACTAACTTAATGATAGTAGTATTAACAACATGCATGATAAGGGGAGGCGAGTGATCCACTTGAAATGTCGAGTAAATGGTGAATATATCAAACTTGTTAATATGTATATAAGTAAGGTAAGGCATATTTGAAGACATGAAGAATCATAAATGCACTCATTCTGTTTGTTTTATAGGGGGAGAGTAAGTAAGTAAGTATTGCTTATTTGTTAGAAATTGTTCTAATTTCTCTGGTTCGATCCCCACTATCCGCCTATACCGATAATAATGGTCCAGTCGAAGGATTGATGCGTAGAATCCCACACCGGTGACCAATGAGCCGTAGGAATTCTGTGGGCAACGTGTTCACTGTGTTCACTATGGGGGGTTTATATGCAACTACTTATATATAAAAAGTTGTGACACTTGCGTTTCCACCCGTGCTCTCCCTTATGAACTTAGCGTTTCCACCCTCTGAAAAAGCACGCATACACTTCTGGTGGTTAGAGATTCCTTCCAATAGGTTATTGGTGTACCGTTACAGGTATCAATAATGGTACGTACTAGGAGCCTGGACCTTTTTATGAATTTGATGAACGAGTAGTAGGAGAGGCAACAGATTGAAATCAAGAGGAAAATGTACCCTCCTGTTTTCAATATGGTTTAAGTAATAGAAGAAGCACCGATAGCCCCAATAACAGGAGCAAAGGTAGCAGCGGTGGGAACAAAGATAGCGGCAGTAGCATAGGGAGTAACAAAAGTAGAAACAACATCAGTTTAAGCAACAGTATCAAATCCAGTTGCTAAGATAGCAGCATCTCGCCCAACACCCCTTCTAGGTAGGTCAAAATCGATACCTAGTAGCAGTAGGACCATAGCCCACAGCTTACCTTTTCCCAGTCCCAGATCCTCTATAGTCAATTCCATATCCTCTGGTCAACCCAGCGGATTTCAGAAAAGAATATTGATCAAATGTAACGTAAAAGTCGAAGACTCCGTCTGCGCACTCTAATTATCATCCTGGCGTCAGTAATTTTGAACACCCTATGGAGTATATGATGTAATGGGGTGGGCTTTTATCTCTCATGAGTTCATCATGATATGTGAGTAGGGTTGTTCACCTATGGGTATCTATCATGGCTGGGTTTCTGAAGCACTTAACTCCAATCAAAGCAATGCCCTACGCCCGAGTGCCTAGTCAAGCAAAGATACTCTCAGCGCCTAGCTAACCCCAAATCCTGAAGCCCTTTACCAGGCCTACCTGACCCTTTGACCCTCTACTTAGAAGTTCTCACCACACATCAGACCACTGTTACTCTCAAGTGTTACTCTTTATGGCAATAAATCAAAACAGGAAGTACAACTCACAAATTTTTGCACGCTTGTTGCACCTGGATATGTAGGCACTCGTACTCATGGACTCATCGATCAAACACATCCCTGTCGAGAGTGGCACCCATTGATTCTCTGCATGTCACTTGTCTTTTCTCAATTCAGCTCCCAAGTACCGCAAATATGATTGCACCAGTAGAAAATGTTCACCATGGGAAAGAACGCAAGTAGCTCAAGGTCAAAGGAGGTAGTTCC
>JASDQU010683090.1:48545-63351 GCA_032191745.1 Picea mariana
TTTTTTTCCTGATGGTCGAGTTTCATGTTTCTGATAAAGGATTAGGTTCATAGTTCGCTTTGAAATGGTTAGTCCTAAAATAAATGGAGTAATGGCTACACCTAATTTGGGATTCTACCTTTCTTCGGGGTTAATACGTAGACAATAGACTCACTTCATGGTAACCCCATCTTTATTTATAAGTGGCACTCGAGAAATAAGTTGAAGGCCTTAATCCGGTGCTTCATCGTTCATCATATCCGATTCAGGTGCGAGAGTGAGTAAGATGTACCTTTAGGAGAGGGAATCCGGCGAGCGTCTCCATCCCCTTGGCGATTGGGAGATATATGGGTAAATAGGCCTATCAGGTGCAAAGAAGTGTCGGTTGGTCGGTTCATTTGATGAGTCGAGTGAGTCTAATTATGTATGAGCATATGATATCTCTAGTATCATTATATACGTGCATCTGATATTTATATATCAAGTGATTGATTGATTTATCATATCCTAACATCAAATAGGTCTAACGTAAGCCTGGCCCTTATGTAAAGAAGTACCAGGCCAAGGAAATAAGGCGTATCTTACTTGACGAGGCCGCCCGGGTCCAGGAAAGCCTATTACTTTACGAAAGAGGGCCTTGAACATAACGAAGGAAGGCCCACACCAGTCCTTATCTTCTTGGCCTCATCTTCCCCTCTGATTTACGAATGAGGGCGACTTATGTCACAAAGTCAATACCAGGTCCCCCCAACCCTCCCAACCTTTCCTCCCCAGCCATATATAATCTAGGTTAACCAGGAAGCTCCATTGGTAGGTCTTCTACTTCGTTTCCACCCCAGAAGCTTCATATCCAACTCTTAGCTAATGAATAAAAGGTTATCCCTTCCTGTAAGTCTTACCTAATGTTTGATTTAGAAGGTCCTGCTCCTGAGCTCTGCTCAGGAAGGTAAGGGGACTGGTCCTGACCTTCCTTACACTATGCTCAGATTCCCCTGAGCTGATCCCGTCTTATCTGGGCTCGGGTAAGGTCCAGTAAACACTGTTCGAATTGTTCTCAATAGTAAGTATAAGAGGGTTTCTTACGATAAAGTAATAAGAAAAGAAAGGTCTTACCTGAGCTCATTAAGAGCCTACCTCTCGTTCACTCTGGGGATGAGGAGATAACTCGACACCTTTACTTGTAAGAGATCCCGAGTACCTTATGCTATCTCCAACCCACCCCTTAGCTAAGAGGGGAAAATAGGTGGGTGGTATTTCTGCTGGCTGAGCGTGTTATTCGTTACAGGTTGGGCTTTTATAATAGTTCCAGGCCATTCTGGTTGTTCATTCATTCCGTAAGGTCCAGTCATCTCAACTTTAGAATTCCTTATGAAAGGAAACTCAGTTTTAGACCAATTTTTTATACATACATACATAATAGGGCCCAGTCCTTTATGGTTCTACTTCCTAATGCTTGCCTAACACCGATCTTTCAAGACAGAAAGAATGCTCACCTACCCTATAGGCAGGTTGGTTTTGACAAGCTAGCTAGTTCTTATTGGGTCTACCTACATTGTGGGGTGGGGGCAGAGACATACGGATTCTTCTGCCCGCCCCTAGTGCAGAACCAACCATTTAAAAATTAACCAAGGTTGCTTTCTTTATTAGCATATTTATATGGGAGGGATGCTCTAGGTCCATAGCTCTCTCTACACCCCAAAAGCGGATGGTGGTAAAATCCCTCTGCTCACAAAACTAGTTATTCTCCCACGATTCAAACGAGTGCACACCATGAAGCACGCACGAATCGAAGTGCTCCACAATAGGGAAACAAACTTCAGTCTAGTAATGAGGCTAGGCTGGAGGCTGGCATTGAACACGAGCCATAGTAGGTTTTCAGATAGATAGAATACGGATGGAGGGAGCTGCGCGGATGCAGCAGGAGGCATTTCAAATCTAAACCACTGATCTCTCTTTTGTTCATGGTTGGAGATTCGCCATTATGCCTTGATACAGCGGAAATAGAGAAGGGCTTTATGAAGGCTCCTAAGGTTCGTTTACCTGCTAGTTCTTGGTCCTAATTTTCTAGCTGCCATCATAGAATGAAGAGAGAACATAACTCCAAAGCTAGCCGTCGTAAACTTAGAGGCTACCCCTCCACTTTGTTAAAATAGAGGAAGTCATGGTTTTTATGGAGTGGGCGTCTTTAGAGGTATCGGGTTAATGATAATGGATGTTGGGGATTTCTATTAAGGTGATCCAAGTTGGGGGACCCTCTTATTGAACCAATCTATTCTTTTTGCTTGCTCAGATTTAGATAGCCTGAGCCCCCCTCGTTTGGCCAGCCAATGCAACAGTCTGTCTTTGTAATCATAATGGGTCGATCCTCCATTTCGTTCATTTTAGAAACTCATCCTACTCCCTCCTCAAGAGCTTCGCACGCATGACAGAGGAAGGAACCAACCCGGGCGCTTTTTGGAGGACCAGGACGATTATCCCTGTGAACCCAATTGATAGCTTATGAGTTTACGTCCATCCCTGGTCGGGTACAGTTCCCTTTCTCTTCCTCTCCACCCTTCCTTGTAGTCGTCACCTGAATTCGCCCAAGTGTATCTGCACCCCAGGCTTTACAAGGAATGACTTCTCGCGACCAGGCACAATCCCTACACCTAAGAGCACCCTTTCCCGCATATCCATACAATACTCGAGTAGGCGAGTTAATGTTTGACGTGCGAGGTACCCATCGGAGCGGAGTACCCCATGATCCCAAGAAATAGATAGATGTATGTCATATGACGGGTTCGACCGGAAATGCTATGCCTACGCACAAGACTACCCTTCTTCCCGAGAGCTTCGCGGGGACTACTCAATTTGACGACGACGGACGATCCACCCATAGGGGGTTTATTGCACAAGGCTCCTACAGAGGGTGGGTACCCCAGTGAATATAATATTCTCAGCTCTACACAACATAGGGATTATCACACTTTCGAGAAGAACATGAAATAGTGAAAGATCTGGCATGCGAGACACGGTGATCATGAGAAATTCGTGAATTGGAAATGCTATAACATACTCTTTCCCATAACTTTCCGTACTGGACCAACCTACTAAAATGCGAATAGGGATTAAAAATGTGGTCAATACCACAGAGAATGGGGGGATACCATCTATACCCATGTACAAATTGATGTTTTCATAAGGAAGCCATCGAATGGTTCCCACAAATTGGGATTCGGCTGTAGGAGAATCAAATTGTATCCGGGGAACAGAGGGGTACGAGAAAGTGAGAAGAGAGGTGCACAGACCAATGAATCGTATCAGTCGTATTCTTGAATTTGGAATGGAAATAAGAATAATGCTCCCCAGCACAGGACACAGAATAGAACCACTTAGATCGGAATAGCATTCATGAAAAGGTAGTAACATACGAATTGAACATTGAAGGGATTAGTTGGCAATAGAGAAAGATGAGGCGTCTAGTTTCAATAAGAGTCTATCAGTGCAGTGCAAGTCAGATGAACACCGTTGATAAGGGGAAGAAGAGGGAGGGATTTTCTGGGAACTCATACCCACCCTGTCCCTTATCAATCTGTCCTCCCTCCTGCTCCATCTCCCCTACCCGAAGCTATTATTATATATGTAATTATTCTTTTCTTTCTTTCATTCAGAGGCATTGCACTTAGAATAACGCCTTCTTTCTTTCTCCCTGATCAGAACAACTATCAGTCATTAGCTTCAAGTGCAGTGCTTCTTGCTTCACTCGCTTGCTAAGGGTAAGAAGTTGCAACATAAGTTCCCCTCGCGTTCTAAGGAATAATCTCATGCTCCATTGGCAGTTACTCTGATTAAGTAAGCATTTACGGAAGGGAGTTTGTAAGTAATCTAGTTGTGTCAGTAATATAGTATATAAACATAGCCCTAGATGAGAAAGCAAGGCCAGCCTTCGAAGAATCATGGGTCTAGCAGCACTTACATTGTATTGGGGCGTTTATTAAGTCCACTTGGGGTAGTAGTCAATAGGAGAAGGTAGGCAATAGGAGAAGGTGAGGTACGAACGCTCTCCCTTGAAGGCTCGGGATTTATTGCTTGCCCGAGGTAGGAGGGCCAGGAAAGGCCACCTTCTCACTATTCAATTTCACCACTTTGACAAGGGTGAGGCAGGTGGGGTTGGTTGAAAGGGTGGATCCGAAAAATCTTATGAGAAGCGGTTCTATCTATATAAAACCAGTTGTTGGCACGGGTCGAGGTGCCCATGTTCCACCTCGATCTGTAACAGCTGATTCCCCGAATCAAACGATGTGGACTCAGCCGCGATCCATTCCTGGGCTTAGACCAAGTTTGCGGGCGGTGTTTCCTTGGMTGCTAAAGTGTAATTACATATATAATTCATGACCGGAAGAACAAAGAAGAACAAAGAAATCTCAATTGAGTTACTTATTAAACAAATTGAGAGATTATTCAGGGATCAATTCTTTTCTCAATTCTTCGAAAGAAGAAATCAATGAAAAGTCAATGAATTGAYGAYGCTTTCCCTCCTATTGGASTTGGTCGAAATGAAMAAAATMGATCTCTTTTGAGATCATTTCATCAAACCAATGCAACTTATTATATAAGAAAATGATGACTATAGGAAAGCATAATGTAATATATAAATAATGACTGGAATAAATGGAAAAAGGCAGTGGAAAATCCCGGGTTTATTAAAATCTAACTGGTGTTTCCCACCCCATGGAAGGGAAAATGAAAAGCTACGGTCTTTAGACACTCGATCGACAAGGGAGATCGAGGAAAAATCCCCGGTTTCTTCAAATATCACGGATTTCAGAGTTCCTGTAGAAGGAAAATATAAAAGTGTCGAAAAAGAAAGGGTTGGAGCAATTTCTTCCAGTCATTATTTATATATTACATTACGCTTTTCCTTGTTTATGGGTGACTTATATTAGTAATTACGCTTTAGCACCGTATGCAAGCTTATAATCTGTCTATAATCTAATATATAAGGAAATAGAGATATAACTAGGCCTGAGCATAGCGATTTGAGGGGAAGATGAATTTCTTACTTACTTATTTGTTTTATTATGGAAAAGGTCAATTTTGGTCCTGAAAGGTAAACCCAGTCAGGTCTTGATCAACCCAATAAATCCCTGATCAACCCTTCTAATGCAAAGCCAACCCTACAGACATGATCCTTAGAAACCCTTATCTAAGTAAACCCTCCATTGGCCTATTTTCTTCCCTCAATCTAGCTCAGGCCTTGAGGGGAATAAATATAGGCGATCTTACCTGAAGGTAAGTGATCACTTTCTATTTTCCCGAACTAACTCACGGAGCTAGCTCRGGCTTTGAGGAACGGAGAGAAACAGAGTCGCTCGCCCGACAAAGGAGGGCGAGGTATGATTAGTGAATCGCCCTAAGTGGGTGAGGTACGGTTAGTGCCTCGCCCCCCAAAGGCCGAGGAATGGAGAGAAACGGAGTCACTCGCCCCAAAAAGGGTGAGGAACGTAAGTACTCACCCTAAGTGGGTGAGGAACATAGAGAAACAAAGTGTCGCTCGACGGGTTGAGGTACGAGGTGCGAGTCGCTCGCCCAACAAAGGAGGGCGAGGGTCTTTAGACACGAAGACCCAAAAAGGGCGAGGAATGTAGTCGCTCGAGAAACGCCAAAGGGAGAGGGGGATAAATATGAGGGATAACCAACCCTCCCTTCTAGCTCTTAACCAACCCTCTCTTCTAGCTCTTTGAGGGGAAGAAATCTAGGCCTTTCTTTCAGGACCTAGTATTACCTAGGCTATCTCTTTTAGGGTAACAAATATAGGTATAACCTTACCTTCTAGCTAGCTATTTTAGGAGAAGAAATATAGGGTCAACCCTTATATCTCTTTGAGGGGAAGAAATAGAAGGCTTACTAAAAGGTCCGGGTGAAAAAAAGAGTTAGAAGGGTTGGGCTGGTCCTTTCAGTTTGAGGGGAATAAAATAGTATCCTGAAAGGTCTTACTGGGCGGGTTAGGATAACCTACACAAATTCTGAACACAAATTCTACAGAAAGGTTGTTTACCCTGGATTAGAGTCTGCTGATCAATCAGACAAAGAAGGTCCCCAGCCAATAAATAAAGAAATGATTTTATTACATTTAAATACTAAGTAGAATTAGCTTTGTAATTGTAATGTTTAGCAATTATATTCCAATACGTGAATATTGCTTTATTTAAGCAATCCTTGAGTGATTTTGTCCACCCACCATGCATGGGAAAGAGACCTGACCAGCCCATTCTCGTTTCCCCATGCACTTTCGAATGATGAAATTAAGTTCCTGGCTCTCAGAAGCAGTCAAGTTTGCACTGGTCTGGGCCTGGGGGGTGGGTAAAGATCGAAGGGGGGATTTTGTTACAATTCCTATTGACGCCAGCTACCTATCGGATCTAACAACCAATGAAGAGAGAGAATGATCCTGGAACATGAAGAAGCATCGCGAATAGACATCTCGTTTGTGAGGCCACTTGCGGGCATTTTCTGCTACTTACTATGGACGTATCCACGACCAGTGCTATTCGGACCTCTTGTCCAGGCAGGGTGGGTAAAGTCGAATTCTACCCAGGTCGGCACATCATCCTATCAGTCAGGGTGGGTCCGCACAACCAAAAACGGACAGAGGAGTTGGAGCTGGTACTGTTCGTATATCCGTTGACCCATCGATCGGATTTCATTAAGGGCTGGGTAGGATAGATAGACAGAATTTCCTATCCGTAGAGCAAAACAAAGAATGTCAAAACATATAATGCAAAATAAAATTTGCTCATCTCGTCTGCCGCATCACCCACCTGGTGATAGGGATCAGGTATACCCCCCTCGTCGTAGCCACCTGGGCTGGGCTGGGTGAATGAAGGATCTGGTGGGACCTGCCGCTCCCTCCCGCCTCTAAAGGGGATGTCACAGCAGCTCTTCGGATACATAGAACCCTCGCATCATCCCAATAGAAAACAACTAACTAGGGCAATAGACTCCAGAGCACCCACTGACTGGCGCTGTATCGCCCGCCTTGCTTGCTATGCTGCGTCGGTTACCACACTTTACTTTGAAACGAGTCCATTTAAAAACATTGGAAATGCCGAAGAAGTAAGAAACCTATCTGTACGAAACTATTGAATGTATTACCGTATATGATCTAGAAGAGTTTCACATCTCTCCCATCTAGCTGGGGTTTTCCCAGTCGGAGACGAAATAGGACCGGGGGGGAGAGGGGGGGGCTACAAGCCCTCTCCCATTACTAATAGTTAGTTTTACCTTTCCCGATGGCCTTAAGCAAGCGACTTTAACCACTCACTAGGTTGGGTGAAGATATCTCCCGGAGTGATAGGAAGAGGACACTCGACGTTGGCGGGTTATTATCCATTCATCACACCCTTTTGAGATAAAAAGGCGGATAGATATAGGTCTAGCAAATCATCCGATGAAGCAGCAGAGGATATGGGTCCGATTCCCATTATACGTGATGCGGTTAATGAAAAAGACCGATCCAGCGAGATACGCATGCATTAATATATAAAAATCGTTGTCCACCTCCAGAAAATGTTCGGAACAAAAAACTTACAAGAATACAACGCCGCATTCCCCAAAGATCGAGAAGCAAGAGAAGATCTATTAGGAAAAGTATTTCTCCGAGATAGAATTTTCACAGTTACATCAAATTACAAGCCATACGAAAGTCGTCCCTTTCTCATGGAAATTTACCCATCACAGAGATGCACGGAGGGATAGAACGAGCTTCACATATACCTTTACCACTCAATCCAGAAACAAGATCGGACGTCATCCCGGTTCGTCTCCATTTCTGTGAAACTATTCCTCAAGCGAGGTAGCCGATAAGACACTGAAAGATTCGTGTGAATAATGAAATGGGTAACATAACTCGTTCTAAAGTGTCCCGCGGTGATCCAATATCTATTGAAKATAATTATGTAAGAACCATGGGGAGAAAAGTGAGGAAATATTCCCATATCGAAATATCAGTAAATAAAATAGCGGGAAAATTTCCAGATCACCCGGAAAGAATGTGGAGAAGAACCAAAACAAGATGGTTCCGCCTACTGGAGAAAAAAAAAGGGTGCCGCCTCCTACCAAAATCCTGGCTTTCGCAACAGTTGCGTTCTTCCATGCAAGAAAAAGACTTAGAGAGGATAAATCCCTCTAGATCAGAAGGAGTATGCTTAGGCAGCTTATTTGCCGAGCACAACAAAATGAAGAGAAATTCATATCATTCTGAATTATTACTATTATTGAAGAGAAGGAACAGAAAAAACCAGATTCCTACTCGAACAATGAGTCTTATTGTTAATAACGAAAATTTATGTAGCGATTCAACTTATTGTTATGAATCCCCTTATTGCGATACCAGGAAGATAAGAATCAAAGGAATCAAACTACCTACTCATTACTCGGAGGTCAATCATAGAACACCGAAAGCTGTGGTATCTTATGGACCTGACATAGGTCACATTCCTCATGACATAAGATTGAAATATCCGAACCTTCCCCTTCGGAGAGGGAATGAACGTGGCTGGAACAACTACTACCTTTGATCGGAGTCACTCATGGATAGACTTCGTATCTATCCATCTATATATCTATCCGGATATATGGAGATATATACATGTATCTATTTCCATCTGTATAGGTATATAGGTGTAGATATCTATGGATCTGTATAGATATGGATCTATATCTGCATAGGGATATAGATAGATATATGGATCTCTATAGATAGATAGATAGATATAGATGTATGGAACATCTATATGTGGATGTAGATATATACCTATCTAGATACRGATATGGATATAGATGTGTATCTGTATATTTCTATATCYGTATCTAGGTAYATATATGTAGATGTATCCATATATGTTATGTCCGCCAATGAAAGATTGGATTCGTCAAAATTGAATTGGGRRATATCATGCGAAAYGTGYRTKATAGATCCCCAATTTTGACGAATCYGATGGGGATGGGAGGGGATAAAAWYTGACTCTCAATTGTTCCATTCTCGTTCRGTACGTGGGATTTTMTCTTGGATAATCGTCTTTCATTTTAATAGTGAGCTCCCCATAGTCTTAATTATGGATTAAGGAAGGGTAGAACTAAAGGAGCTTGCCAGGATGCACCCTGCCTGGCTCCAGTAGTTTGTTCCTTTCTCTTCCTGACCCGGTTATTTCGAGAAGACTAAGGGAGAGCCGGACCCGACGAACGAAACCTTACAAAAGCAACTTAAAAGAAAGTGTAGTTGTGCTCTATCCCAGCCAGTGTGAGCGGAAAAGTAAGTTCCACTGGTAGAATCTCCTGGGACATGCTAGTGTACTATATGACCGCTCGATCCATCATTACTATTACCATTATGGAGACGACTTCACAATCTGCATAAATAGGTAGGTGATTGCTGCCAATCTTCATGGTGGTTCACCAGTGGCTAGCTCTCCAATGTATAGATCTGGAGGTCTCGCCAAAGCAAGGGACTTAAGGTCCCCGTCCACGCCAGCCATTCCATCCTCCCCACCTATCTTTAAGGCTTTTGGAGACTGCCTCTTGAACATGAGTAGGAAGTTCGAAGAATCTTTCTTGGGTCTAGTCATCATACTTAATGATATCGCTCCACCTGAATGATCCTTTGTCTTCCTTTTGATATTGAGATTTCAAATACTGTTAGACTCTTCTTTCAATTCAATGAACTCTTGGTCAATGATGGATCTGTTTGGGGAACATGAAAAATAGTAGGGGCATTGAGCTAGCTAGAAGGCCGATAGCTGGAGGGGTGAAAACCCAAGCTTTCCTTTCCATTTCTCATTGAATGCGCTTCACCAGTATACGGAAATCTATAAACTACTTTCTTCTTCGTAATTTAGAAGCCTTCTCTTACCGGCTTGCCGGTCTTACCTTCCTTTCCTTTCGAAGAGTCCCACTTACTCTTTCTCTTTCAAGTGATTCATGAGCCATTAGTCGAGGCTATGAACCATAAGTAAGAGCTAGCTAGAAGAGCTGACATTGGTCTTGGAAGTTCCCAATACGAGATATTATATCCTTCCTTTCTGTAGAAGGGATGAATGAGAATAAGTAAACCCTTCGAAATAGCCTTTTCTTTTTGTTTTTTCCGGATATAGTTCTTCGAAAGGCAAAGAATACCTCCCCTACCTTCCTTTCGGTCAATTAAAAAAACAAAAAGGAATAAGAGGAAAACACCACACACACACCATAGTGCAATTCCCGTCCCGGAAAGAGCGAAAAAGTGGAGGCTAATCTCTTTCCCAACCAGTGCTATCTTTCACTTCTATAGCTTAGCCCGACCTTTCGCTCGCTCAAGACTCTATCAAAGGAAAAAATCCTAGTCAATGGACCTTATTTGTTTCTTTTTGGGCTAATCATAAGCACATTATAGATAGTGATTACATCGGTTACTTCGCCGGTGCCAAAGCCAAAGAAAGAAGTGGAGTTATTCAAAAGTATAACTTGGCTTCATTGATGTAGAGAGATAAGAAGAGAAAGCCAAGAAGATAAGTACACCACTCCTTATCAATAAATATCAAGAAACAAGAAAGGGGAACATGGGTACTAGCTAGGCGTAACGTATACAGAATGGATGTCTAGCTAGCCTACTCCAACAAGCAGCTTCTTGAAGAGCCCCAGCGACCTAGATATATTAGCTTAGCCAGCATACCTTACATATAACAGTGCCTGGATTCAGGGCAACATGAGGCGATGCCACTTGATCTGTGAGAAGAGGCTAAGACTCTATCCGTGATAAGAGGTAATGCGACTTGAGAGGAAGGGGATTAGAGCTGAAGGAGACTGGATACACCTAGAGGCGATGCGACTTGAGACGAAGCTCAGGAAACATGAGGCGATGCAAAGGAGACTTTAGGCAATGCGAAGGTCTCATGAGAGGATTCTATGCGACTTGATCCATGAGAGGCGACTTGAGGCGATGCGACTTGAGTGGAATCGAAGGCTACTTCATACGTGAGAGGCGATGCGACTTGATCTGTGAGAAGGCGAAGGGCGGTGAACGGAGGTTTTCTTCTTGGTGAGGACATGAATGATGAGGGAACTCCACCCATCCGAAGGGGAACTCTCCCCATCTATCCGACCGAGAGAACATGCTTGAGGAAAGACCCAGAGCTATTAGTTCCTCACGAGCTACTCTTATAGGGTGAGCGGCCAGAAAAAGTAACCGGCCACCTACCTGGAGCAGTCACCAGTGACTACATCTAGAAAGTATATTTCTGAGCAAGAGCAAGGGGTTTCTATGTATGGGGCATCGTAAATAAAAAGTAGATAAAGTTGAGACACGACACCCACCTTGACTACTAAGTCCCCTCCTCTACGGGTGTAAACTTTGAAAGGTCGGAACCTGGTTCCCTTAAGCTCACGTAAAGGCACTTACGGAAGGATCTTTCATCTTGGCAGGACAACCCATATTATCTAAATAGAACCAACATTTGATAGATTCGATCAAAAAGATGTAAATGGGTAATATCCATCTACGATCCATTCCCCGGCTCGCGGAATTCAGTGCGAGGCTGTGATTCAGGCTCGCACGACAATCTTCCTCCAGTAAGAGTCAATCCGGGATTACAGAGACACAGATAAATGAATAGCTGAAAGCATTCTCTTCTTTTGGTGGCCACCAAATGTAATGATCATCATGTCGCCTTTCTTCAGGTCGTGAGTCTTTAGATATATAATATGTATATGGGCGCAAACACCTAATAGAATAGACTGGTATACGAGCATGAAAGTGGAGTAATCGCTCCTCAGCCCAAGAATCGCAGGCTCAGTTCCCTCCGCTCCCCAAGAATCCCGCCCGGCTCAGTTCACTATGCTCACTTATACGAACATCGAGAGTCTAAGGGAGATACTTTGTTGGTAAGTCTGTGCATCGGAGTCTCTAAAGTGTGGACACGACCTCCACCTCTACGTCTCAAAGTAGCAGTTTGGTCCTGTTGTTCGTTACTGGAATCCATCCGAGCACGCAGGCTGCAGATGTTGATTGTGAGTAGGTGAGCAGTTGCATTTGGTCTCACTTCAACCCCTATTTATTCATCCATATTACAAGGGAGGAAAAGACAGGGGTTTAATGAGCGGTCTAGGCCCTTAAGGAATAGGTTGGTAAATGGCATAGCCCCTGAATAAATCAAAACTAATTATACAAACGTATAGAGTCTAAGGGCCCGCATTTCAAAGTTCCAGCCCACTCATTTCAGACTGATAATTGTAATTCTTTGTCATTTTTGAAGTTATTAGTTGGCAACAACAAAAATATGAGGCGCTTAGTTTCAATAAGAGTCTATCAGTGCAAGTCAGCTGAACACCTTTGGTAGGTTAGGTGCACCTCTCGCCCATCGAAGTGGGGAGTAATGAGGCTAGTATCCCCCCCTGGATGAATAAGTAGTGGGGGGGCATTTTTCCTCATAGTGACTCTGAATTAATAGGGCGGGGACCCACTTCTTCCCTTRGCCTTCTAACCTRGMACAAGACTCTMYTGGCTTTGTCAGGCCCACCGGMCGGGTTCAAATTAGAATGGAGGGTTGGGATACTGGGMACTACTGCCATKCCTACCCTAGMATGCATATTAMTTACGAGCATGCCATCCTCAAAYAGTACATTATCTTTCGAATGGYTGTAAACARCACYYRGATTGYTGTAAAYAGAACCTGAMCTGRGACCCATCCCGCCTACCCAAATGTAAACAGAACCTGACCTRGTRAGTCATKCCYGCCTACCTACCTGCCTACACTCAGTGAGTGGGTCACCCTTTATTTTATATAGGTTKTCTTAGAGAAACYATATCTGATATTATCTATTTCATTYCATTTCATTAAGGGGATTGGGTCTCTATTATATATTCTATTCTTGGGGAGGGATTGCTTTATTATATAGGATATGATTGGGTGGGATTTTTTTATGGAGGTTGTTGAGCATATTTAGGCTATCTGAAAGCATACGAGTCAATACAAGAGTAAAGGAAGCAATACTTCGTTCAATTATTTGGATATTTTCATCTTTATTATCTCTGAAAGCAGTCAATACGTTTAATAATGAATGATAAAATCTTTCATTTCCTTCTTCAATATGATCGAAGTCAAGGAAAAATTATCTCCCCAGGGAAAATTGGGTGTTCCCCAGTCGAAGGAAGCAGCCTATCGTTTCTTATACTAGCCACCCTACTTCTACGAAGTACTTTGGGCGGTGTCTTCACTACCCAAGACACTATGTTCGTTCTCCCTCGACTGACGTCATATAAAGAATGAGAAAATCTTTCTATTATGCTATGTGGAAAAGTAATAACTTCTTCGGCTGATCTTCTCTTTCCTAACAATCCTCACCATGATATGGACTCCAAGTTTCTATGGAAGGCAGGCTTATTCCTAGTCTAAGTCTAGGCGGGCTTATTCCTAGTGACGGCTTCTCAGCCCAGCATGCTAGTGTACACGGGTTCCGACACTACAATGCATCCGTCACCAAAATCTTCTTGCATGAGGTGAGACCAGCTGATCATATAGGTTTCTCCTGGCATTAAAACCTCTCCTACTCATCTAGGATTGGTTATCCCAGCATAAGTAAAACCTATTAATCGTACTTTCTTTTCAGGTTCTATATCCCATCTTTAGTAGAACTCATTCTTGTCCAGGTCTTTGTTCCCGTAACCAGACACATAGAGGAAAGCACCTGAAAGGATATATTTTATGAAATAAAATGCACGTGAAGGTCTGGTTGGGTCAATGCAATATACCTCTTTATCCATTAACTGGCGAAAATCTATAAACAAATTAGAATCAATTCACAGCCTTCCATCGGTGCATAGAGTCAGTTTGTTGTTGCCATTTCCTTTCCTCCTTATCTGAGGAAGCATTAGTAGCTCGAGGTGTTGGGCTAACACCAAGTTTGGCAGCAATGTCTTCCCAGGGAAGGGGCTTATCCCCCCCCAATAGAAGTACGAGGTCCGAGGTCAAAGGTTAGGACCAACCCAACCTGGCTAGGCCGAGCACAATAAGGGTTTCGGATAATATATTAGGGGGGACGGAGAATCCACCATAGAATTGTAGAGGGTTAAGACCCAAACGAGCTATGCCAAGCAACAGAAAGAGGAGGTTGCGTAGGGGGTCGTCCAAGGAAGAGAGAAGTAGGGAGCCGTCCAAGGAAAGGAAGGCGGACTAGACTAATACAAAGCATATGAAAGGCTATATTAAAAGTACACTAAATGAATATTAATATAATGTGCGGGAAGGGCCTGTTGGCATCACCTTACCTTACTAATGAAGATAACAAAGCTAGGAAAGGGTTCGCATACTCCCGACATAAAAGCCCAAGGTTCAGGTTAGGCCGAACCCGACTAGGCCGAGCACAATAGGGGTTAAGGATGCACAAAAGAAAGCTATGAGGATAAACAAACAGAAGGGGCATGGGCTACCAACCGTCTCTTGTCCACACATCATCAAGTATGGGTCAGTGTAAAGAAAGAGAGACAAGGCGTTGGTTCGCTCAGTAAGTAAGCAAGGTAAGGTCCAGAGCATCCATCGTAAAAGAGTCTCGGACGGTTACATTTACATATAAAATAGAGTCTAGTAAATACTATAGGGAATTTCTCGTAAATAGGATACCATAAAAGGTAAAATGGGCAATAGATTAGCTATATCTAAGTATCTCAAAAGAAGGGTTCTATTATTCTATACTAAGTGAAATAATCCCCCCTATTTTTAGTAAGTAATGCCTATTGAGAGAGCCCTCCTATTTTGAAATAAAGCCCCCATATTTTTAGTAAGTTTCAATACTAAGTGTTTTTATTACCGGAAGCACGTCT
>JASDQU010683090.1:71930-83469 GCA_032191745.1 Picea mariana
CAACCTCCATAAAAAAATCCCACCCAATCATATCCTATATAATAAAGCAATCCCTCCCCAAGAATAGAATATATAATAGAGACCCAATCCCCTTAATGAAATGAAATGAAATAGATAATATCAGATATAGTTTCTCTAAGAAAACCTATATAAAATAAAGGGTGACCCACTCACTAAGTGTAGGCAGGTAGGTAGGTGGGCATGACTCACCAGGTCAGGTTCTGTTTACATTTGGGTAGGCGGGATGGGTCCCAGGTCAGGTTCTGTTTACAGCAATCTGGGTGTTGTTTACAGCCATTCGAAATATAATGTACTATTTGAGGATGGAATGCTCGTAAGTAATATGCATGCTAGGGTAGGCATGGCAGTAGTGCCCAGTATCCCAACCCTCCATTCTAATTTGAACCTGGCCGGTGGGCCTGACAAAGCCAAGAGAGTCTTGTGCTAGGTTAGAAGGCCAAGGGAAGAAGTGGGTCCCCGCCCTATTAATTCAGAGTCACTATGAGCAAAAAGGCCCCCCCACTACTTATTCATCCAGGGGGGGATACTAGCCTCATTACTCCCCACTTCGATGGGTGAGAGGTGCACCTAACCTACCAAAGGTGTTCAGTTGACTTGCACTGATAGACTCTTATTGAAACTAAGCGCCTCATCTTTTTGTTGTTGCCAACTAATAACTTCAAAAATGACAAAGGATTACAATTATCAGTCTGAAATGAGTGGGATGGAACTTTGAAATGCGGGCCCTTAGACTCTATACGTTTGTATAATTAGTTTTGATTTATTCAGGGGCTATGCCATTTACCAACCTATTCCTTAAGGGCCTAGACCGCTCATTAAACCCCTGTCTTTTCCTCCCTTGTAATATGGATGAATAAATAGGGGTTGAAGTGAGACCGAATGCAACTGCTCACCTACTCACAATCAGCATCTACAGCCTATGTGCTCGGATGGATTCCAGTAACGAACAACAGGACCAAACTGCTACTTTGAGACGTAGAGGTGGAGGCCGTGTCCACACTTTAGAGACTCCGATGCACAGACTTACCAACAAAGTATCTCCCTTAGACTCTTGATGTTTGTATAAGTGAGCGTAGTGAACTGATCCGGGCGGGATTCTTGGGGAGCGGAGGGAACTGAGCCTACGATTCTTGGGCTGAGGAGCGATTACTCCACTTTCATGCTCGTATACCAGTCTATTCTATTAGGTGTTTGTGCCCATATAAATATTATATATCTAAAGCCTCACGACCCGAAGAAAGGTGACATGATGATCATTACATTTGGCGGCCACCAAAAGAAGAGAATTCTTTCAGCCATTCATTTATCTGTGTCTCTGTAATCCAGGATTGACTCTTACTGGAGGAAGACTGTCATGCGAGCCTGAATCACAGCCTCGCACTGAATGTCGCGAGATGGGGAATGGATCGTAGATGGATCTTACCCATTTACATCTTTTCGATCGAATCTATCAAATGTTGGTTCTATTTAGATAATATGGGTTGTCCTACCAAGATGAAAGATCCTTCCGTAAGTGCCTTTACGTGAGCTTAAGGGAACCAGGTTCCGACCTTTCGAAGTTTACACCCGTAGAGGAGGGGACTTAGTAGTCGAGGTGGGTGCCGTGTCTCAACTTATCTACTTCTTATTTACGATGCCCCATACATAGAAACCCCTTGCTCTTGCTCAGAAATATACTTTCTGGATGTAGTCACTGGTGACTGCTCCAGGTAGGTGGCCGGTTACTTTTTCTGGCCACTCACCCTATAAGAGTAGCTCGTGAGGAACTAATATCTCTGGGTCTTGCCTCGAGCATGTTCTCTCGGTCAGATGGATGGGGAGAGTTCCCCTTCGGATGGGTGGAGTTCCCTCATCATTCATGTCCTCACCAAGAAGAAAACCTCCGTTCACCGCCCTTCGCCTTCTCACGGATCAAGTCGCATCGCCTCTCACGTATGAAGTAGCCTTCGATTCCGCTCAAGTCGCATCGCCTCAAGTCGCCTCTCATGGATCAAGTCACATATCATCCTCTCATGAGACCTTCGCATTGCCTAAAGTCACCTTTGCATCACCTCATGTTGCCTGAGCTTCGGCTCAAGTCCCATCGCCTCTAGGTGTATCCAGTCGCCTTCAGCTCTAGTCCCCTTCCTCTCAAGTCGCATTGCCTCTTATCACGGATAGATTCTTAGCCTCTTCTCACAGATCAAGTCGCATTGCCTCATGTCGCCCTGAATCCAGGCGCTGTTATATGTAAGGTATGCTGGCTAAGCTAATATATCTAGGTCGCTGGGGCTCTTCAAGAAGCTTCTTGTTGGAGTAGGTTAGCTAGGCATCCATTCTGTATACGTTACGCCTAGCTAGTACCCGTGTTCCCCTTTCTTGTTTCTTGATATTTATTGATAAGGAGTGGTGTACTTATCTTCTTGGCTTTCTCTTCTTATCTCTCTGCATCAATGAAGCCAAGTTATACTTTTGAATAACTCCACTTCTTTCTTTGGCTTTGGCACCGGCGAAGTAACCGATGTAATCACTATCTATAATGTGCTTTTGATTGGCCCAAAAAGAAAGAAATAAGGCCCATTGACTAGGATTTTTTCCTTTGATAGAGTCTTGAGCGAGCAAAAGGTCGGGCTAAGCTATAGAAGTGAAAGATAACACTGGTTGGGAAAGAGATTAGCCTCCACCTTTTCGGTCTTTCCGGGACGGGAATTGCACTATGGTGTGTGTGTGGTGTTTTCCCCTTATTCCTTTTTGTTTTTTTAATTGACCGAAAGGAAGGTAGGGGAGGTATGCTTTGCCTTTCGAAGAACTATATATGGAAAAAACAAAAAGAAAAGGCTATTTCGAAGGGTTTACTTATTCTCATTCATCCCTTCTATAGAAAGGAAGGATATAATATCTCGCATTGGGAACTTCCAAGACCAATGTCAGCTCTTCTAGCTAGCTCTTACTTATGGTTCATAGCCTCGACTAATGGCTCATGAATCACCCGAAAGAGAAAGAGTAAGTGGGACTCTTCGAAAGGAAAGGAAGGTAAGACCGACAAGCCGGTAAGAGAAGGCTTCTAAATTACGAAGAAGAAGGTAGTTTATAGATTTCCGTATACTGGTGAAGCGCATTCAATGAGAAATGGAAAGGAAAGCTTGGGTTTTCACCCCTCCAGCTGTCGGCCTTCTAGCTAGCTCAATGCCCCTACTATTTTTCATGTTCCCCAAACAGATCCATCATTGACCAAGAGTTCATTGAATTGAAAGAAGAGTCTAACAGTATTTGAAATCTCAATATCAAAAGGAAGACAAAGGATCATTCAGGTGGAGCGATATCATTAAGTATGATGACTGGACCCAAGAAAGCTTCTTCGAACTTCCTACTCATGTTCAAGAGGTAGTCTCCAAAAGCCTTAAAGATAGGTGGGGAGGATGGAATGGCTGGCGTGGACGGGGAACTTAAGTCCCTTGCTTTGGCGAGACCTCCAGATCTATACATTGGAGAGCTAGCCATCGGTGAACCACCATGAATATTGGCAGCAATCACCTACCTATTTATGCAGATCATGAAGTCGTCTCCATAATGGTAATAGTAATGACGGATCGAGTGGTCATATAGTACACTAGCATGTCCCAGGAGCTTCTACCAGTGGAACATACTTTTCCGCTCACACTGGCTGGGATAGAGTACAACTACACTTTCTTTTAAGTTGCTTTTGTAAGGTTTCGTTCATCGGGTCCGGCTCTCCCTTAGTCTTCTCGAAATAACCGGGTCAGGAAGAGAAAGGAACAAACTACTGGAGCCAGGCAGGGTGCATCCTGGCAAGCTCCTTTAGTTCTACCCTTCCTTAATCCATAATTAAGACTATGGGGAGCTCACTATTAAAATGAAAGACGATTATCCAAGAGAAAATCCCACGTACTGAACGAGAATGGAACAATTGAGAGTCAATTTTTATCCCCTCCCATCCCCATCAGATTCGTCAAAATTGGGGATCTATCATGCACGTTTCGCATGATATCCCCCAATTCAATTTTGACGAATCCAATCTTTCATTGGTGGACATAACATATATGGATACATCTACATATATGTACCTAGATACGGATATAGAAATATACAGATACACATCTATATCCATATCCGTATCTAGATAGGTATATATATACATCCACATATAGATGTTCCATACATCTATATCTATATATCTATCTATAGAGATCCATATATCTATCTATATCCCTATGCAGATATAGATCCATATCTATACAGATCCATAGATATCTACACCTATATACCTATACAGATGGAAATAGATACATGTATCTATCTCCATATATCCGGATAGATATATAGATGGATAGATACGAAGTCTATCCATGAGTGACTATGATCAAAGGTAGTAGTTGTTCCAGCCACGTTCGTTCCTGCTCCGAAGGGGAAGGTTCGGATCTTTCAATCTTATGTCGTGAGGAATGTGACCTATGTCAGGTCCATAAGATACCACAGCTTTCGGTGTTCTATGATTGACCTCCGAGTAATGAGTAGGTAGTTTGATTCCTCTGATTCTTATCTTCCTGGTATCGCAATAAGGGGATTCAGAACAATAAGTTGAATCGCTACATAAATTTCCGTTATTAACAATAAGACTCATTGTTCGAGTAGGAATCTGGTTTTTTCTGTTCCTTCTCTTCAATAATAGTAATAATTCAGAATGATATGAATTTCTCTTCATTTTGTTGTGCTCGACGAATAAGCTGCCTAAGCATACTCCTTCTGATCTAGAGGGATTTATCCTCTCTAAGTCTTTTTCTTGCATGGAAGAACGCAACTGTTGCGAAAACCAGGATTTTTGTAGGAGGCGGCACCCTTTTTTTTTCTCCAGTAGGCGGAACCATCTTGTTTTGGTTCTTCTCCACATTCTTTCCGGGTGATCTGGAAATTTTCCCGCTATTTTATTTACTGATATTTCGATATGGGAATATTTCCTCACTTTTCTCCCCATGGTTCTTACATAATTATCTTCAATAGATATTGGATCACCGCGGGACACTTTAGAACAAGTTATGTTACCCATTTCATTATTCACATGAATCTTTCAGTGTCTTATCGGCTACCTCGCTTGAGGAATAGTTTCACGGAAATGGAGATGAACCGGGATGACGTCCGATCTTGTTTCTGGATTGAGTGGAAAAGGTATATGTGAAGCTCATTCTGTCCCTCCGTGCATCTCTGTGATGGGTAAATTTCCATGAGAAAGGGACGACTTTCGTATGGCTTGTAATTTGATGTAACTGTGAAAATTCTGTCTCAGAGAAATACTTTTCCTAATAGATCTTCTCTTGCTTCTCGATCTTCGGGGAATGCGACGTTGTATTCTTGTAAGTTTTTTGTTCCGAACATTTTCTGGAGGTGGACGACGATTTTTATATATTAATGCATGCGTATCTCGCTGGATCGGTCTTTTTCATTAACCACATCACGTATAACGGGAATCAGACCCATATCCTCTGCTGCTTCATCGGATGATTTGCTAGACCTATATCTATCCGCCTTTTTATCTCAAAAGGGTGTGATGAATGGATAATAACCCGCCAACGTCGAGTGTTCTCTTCCTATCACTCTGGGAGATATATTCACCCAACCCAGTGAGTGGTTAAAGCCGCTTGCTTAAGGCCATCGGGAAAGGTAAAACTAACTATTAGCAATGGGAGAGGGCTTGTAGCCCCCCCCCTCTCCCCCCCGGTCCTATTTCGTCTCCGACTAGGAAAACCCCAGCCAGATGGGAGAGATGCGAAACTCTTCCAGATCATATACGGTAATACATTCAATAGTTTCATACAGGTAGGTTTCTTACTTCTTCGGAATTTCCAATGTTTTTAAATGGACTCGTTTCAAAGTAAAGTGTGGTAACCGGCGCAGCATAGCAAGAAAGGCGGGCGATACAGAGCCAGCCAGTGGGTGCTCTGGAGTCTATTGCCCTAGTTAGTTGTTTTCTATTGGGATGATGCAAGGGTTCTATGTATCCGAAGAGCTGTTGTGACATCCCCTTTAGAGGTGGGAGGGAGCGGCAGGTCCCACCAGATCCTTCATTCGCCCAGCCCAGCCCAGGTGGCTACGACGAGGGGGGTATACCTGATCCCTATCACCAGGTGGGTGATGCGGCAGACGAGATGAGCAAATTTTCTTTTGCATTATATGTTTTGACATTCTTTGTTTTTCTCTGCGGATAGGAAATTCTGTCTATCTATCCTACCCAGCCCTTAATGAAATCCGATCGATGGGTCAACAGATATACGAACGGTACCAGCTCCAACTCCTCTGTCCGTTTTTGGTTGTGCGGACCCACCCTGACTGATAGGATGATGTGCCGACCTGGGTAGAATTCAACTTTACCCACCCTGCCTGGACAAGAGGTCCGAATAGCACTGATCGTGGATACGTCCCTAGTAAGTAGCAGAAAATGCCCGCAAGTGGCCTCACAAACGAGATGTCTATTCGCGATGCTTCTTCATGTTCCAGGATCATTCTCTCTCTTCATTGGTTGTTAGATCCGATAGGTAGATGGCGTCAATAGGAATTGTAACAAAATCCCCCCTTCGATCTTTACCCACCCCCCAGGCCCAGACCAATGCGAACTTGACTGCTTCTGAGAGCCAGGAACTTACTTTCATCATTCGGAAGTGCGTGGGGAAACGAGAATGGGCTGGTCAGGTCTCTTTCCCATGCATGGTGGGTGGACGGAATCACTCAAGGATTGCTTAAATAAAGCAATATTCACGTATTGGAATATAATTGCTAAACATTACAATTACAAAGCTAATTCTACTTAGTATTTAAATATAATAAAATAATTTCTTTATTTATTGGCTGGGGACCTTCTTTGTCTGATTGATCAGCAGAAGGGGGGATTTTGTTACAATAGGAATTGTAACAAAATCCCCCCTTCGATCTTTACCCACCCCCCAGGCCCAGACCAGTGCGAACTTGACTGCTTCTGAGAGCCAGGAACTTACTTTCATCATTTGAAAGTGCATGGGGAAATGAGAATGGGTTGGTCAGGTGTCTTTACCATGCATGGTGGGTGGACGAAATCACTCAAGTATTGCTTAAATAAAGCAATATTCACGTATTGGAATATAATTTCTAAACATTACAATTACAAAGCTAATTCTACTTAGTATTTAAATATAATAAAATCATTTCTTTATTTATTGGCTGGGGACCTTCTTTGTCTGATTGATCAACAGACTCTAATCCAGGGTAAACAACCTTTCTGCAGAATTTGTGTTCAGAATTTGTGTAGGTTATCCTAACCCACCCGGTAAGACCTTTCAGGATACTATTTTATTCCCCTCAAACTGAAAGGACCAACCCAACCCTTCTAACTCTTTTTTTCACCCGGACCTTTCAGTAAGCCTTCTATTTCTTCCCCTCAAAGAGATAGAAGGGTTGACCCTATATTTCTTCTCCTAAAATAGCTAGCTAGAAGGTAAGGTTATACCTATATTTGTTACCCTAAAAGAGATAGCCCAGGTAATACCAGGTCCTGAAAGAAAGGCCTAGATTTCTTCCACTCAAAGAGCTAGAAGGGAGGGTTGGTTAAGAGCTAGAAGGGAGGGTTGGTTATCCCTCATATTTATCCCCCTCTCCCTTTGGATTTTCTCGAGCGACTACATTCCTTGCCCTTTTTGGGTCTTCGTGTCTAAAGACCCTCGCCCTCCTTTGTTGGGCGAGCGACTCGTACCTCGTACCTCGACCCGTCGAGCGACACTTTGTTTCTCTACGTTCCTCACCCACTTAGGGTGAGTACTTACGTTCCTCACCCTTTTTGGGGCGAGTGACTCCGTTTCTCTCCATTCCTCACCCTTTGGGGGGCGAGGCACTAACCGTACCTCACCCACTTAGGGCGAGTCACTAATCATACCTCACCCTCCTTTGTCGGGCGAGCAACTCTGTTTCTCTCCGTTCCTCAAAGCCTGAGCTAGCTCCGTGAGTTAGTTCGGGAAAATAGAAAGTGATCACTTACCTTCAGGTAAGATCGCCTATATTTATTCCCCTCAAGGCCTGAGCTAGATTGAGGGAAGAAAATAGGCCAATGGAGGGTTTACTTAGATAAGGGTTTCTAAGGATCATGTCTGTAGGGTTGGCTTTGCATTAGAAGGGTTGATCAGGGCTTTATTGGGTTGATCAGGACCTGACTGGGTTTACCTTTCAGGACCAAAATTGACCTTTTCCATAATAAAACAAATAAGTAAGTAAGAAATTCATCTTCCCCTCAAATCGCTATGCTCAGGCCTAGTTATATCTCTATTTCCTTCTATATTAGATTATAGACAAATTATAAGCTTGCATACGGTGCTAAAGCATAATCACTGATATAAGTCGCCCATAAAGAAGGAAAAGCGTAATGCAATATATAAATAATGACTGGAAGAAATTGCTCCAACCCTTTCTTTTTCGACACTTTTCTATTTTCCTTCTACAGGAACTCCGAAATCTGTGATATTTGAAGAAACCAGGGATTTTTCCTCGATCTCCCTTGTCGATCAAGTGTCTAAAGACCGTAGCTTTTTGTTTTCCCTTCCATGGGGTGGGAAACACCAGTTAGATTTTAATAAACCCGGGATTTTCCACTGCCTTTTTCCATTTATTCCAGTCATTATTTATATATTACATTATGCTTTCCTATAGTCATCATTTTTTTATATAATAAGTTGCATTGGTTTGATGAAATGATCTCAAAAGAGATCGATTTTGTTCATTTCGACCAACTCCAATAGGAGGGAAAGCGTCGTCAATTCATTGACTTTTCATTGATTTCTTCTTTCGAAGAATTGAGAAAAGAATTGATCCCTGAATAATCTCTCAATTTGTTTAATAAGTAACTCAATTGAGATTTCTTTGTTCTTCTTTGTTCTTCCGGTCATGAATTATATATGTAATTACACTTTAGCAGCCAAGGAAACACCGCCCGCAAACTTGGTCTAAGCCCAGGAATGGCTCGTGACTGAGTCCACATCGTTTGATTCGGGGAATCAGCTGTTACAGATCGAGGTGGAACATGGGCACCTCGACCCGTGCCAACAACTGGTTTTATATAGATAGAACCGCTTCTCATACAATTTTTCGGATCCACCCTTTCAACCAACCCCACCTGCCTCACCCTTGTCAAAGTGGTGAAATTGAATAGTGAGAAGGTGGCGTTTCCTGGCCCTCCTACCTCGGGAAAGCAATAAATCCTGAGCCTTCAAGGGCGAGTGTTCGTACCTCACCTTCTCCTATTGCCTACTACCCCAAGTGGACTTAATAAACACCCCAATACAATGTAAGTGATGCTAGACCTGTGATTCTTCGAAGGCTGGCCTTGCTCGCTCATTTAGGGCTATGCTTATATACTATATTACTGACACAACTAGATTACTTACAAACTCCCTTCCGTAAATTCTTACTTAATCAGAGTAACTGCCAGTGGAGCATGAGCTTATTCCTTAGAACGCGAGGGGAACTTATGTTGAAACTTCTTACCCTTAGCAAGCGAGTGAAGCAAGAAGCACTGCACTTGAATATAATGACTGATAGTTGTTCTGATCAGGGAGAAAGAAAGAAGGCATTATTCTAAGTGCAATGCCTCTGAATGAAAGAAAGAAAAGAATAATTACATATATAATAATAGCTTCGGGCAGGGGAGATGGAGCAGGAGGGAGGACAGATTGATAAGGGACAGGGTGGGTATGAGTTCTTAGAAAATCCCTCCCTCTTCTTCCCCTTATCAACAGTGTTCAGCTGACTTGCACTGCACTGATAGACTCTTATTGAAACTAGACGCCTCATCTTTCTCTATTGCCAACTAATCCCTTCAATGTTCAATTCGTATGTTACTACCTTTTCATGAATGCTATTCTGATCTAAGTGGTCCTATTCTGTGTTCTGTGCTGGGGAGCATTATTCTTATTTCCATTCCAAATTCAAGAATACGACTGATACGATTCATTGGTCTGTGCGCCTCTCTTCTCACTTTCTCGTACCCCCCTGTTCCCCGTATACAATTTGATTCTCCTACGGCCGAATCCCAATTTGTGGGAACCATTCGATGGCTTCCTTATGAAAACATCAATTTGTACACGGGTATAGATGGTATCCCCCCATTCTCTGTGGTATTGACCACATTTTTAATCCCTATTCGCATTTTAGTAGGTTGGTCCAGTACGGAAAGTTATGGGAAAGAGTATGTTATAGCATTTCCAATTCACGAATTTCTCATGATCACCGTGTCTCGCATGCCGGATATTTCACTATTTCATGTTCTTCTCGAAAGTGTGCTAATCCCTATGTTGTGTAGAGCTGAGCATCTTATATTCGCTGGGGTACCCACCCTCTGCAGGAGCCTTGTGCAGTAAACCCCCTACGGGTGGATCGTCCGTCGTCGTCAAATTGAGTAGTCCTCGCGAAGCTCTCGGGAAGAAGGGTAGTCTTGTGCGTAGGCATAGAATTTCTGGTCGAACCCGTCAGATGACATACATCTATCTATTTATTGGTATCATGGGGTACTCCGCTCTGATGGGTACCTCGCACGTCAAACCTTAACCCGCCTACTCGAGTATTGTATGGATATGCGGGAAAGGGTGCTCCTAGGTGTAGGGATTGTGCCTGGTCGCGAGAAGTCATTCCTCGTAAAGCCTGGGGTGCAGATACACTTGGGCGAATTCAAGTGATGGCTAAAAGGAAGGGTGGAAAGGAAGAGAAAGGGAACTGTACCCGACCAGGAATGGACGTAAACTCGTAAGCTATCAATTGGGTTCACAGGGATAATCGTCTTGGTCCTCCAAAAAGCGCCCGGGTTGGTTCCTTCCTCTGTCGTGCGTTTGAATCTCTTGAGGAGGGAGTAGGATGAGTTGCTAAAACGAACAAAATGGAGGATCGACCCATTATGATTACGAAGACGGACTGTTGCATTGGCTGGCCAGCCGAGGGGGGCTCAGGCTATCTAAATCTGAGCAAGCAAAAAGAATAGATTGGTTCGATAAGAGGGTCCCCCAACTTGGATCACCTTAATAGAAAGCCCCAACATCCATTATCATTAACCCGATACCTCGAAAGACGCCCACCCCATAGAAACCATGACTTCCTCTATTTTAACAAAGTGGAGGGGTAGCCTCTAAGTTTATGACGGCTAGTTTTGGAGTTATGTTCTCTCTTCATTCTATGATGGCAGCTACAAAATTAGGACCAAGCACTAGCGGGTAAACAAACCTTAGGAGCCTTCATAAATCCCTTCTCTGTTTCCGCTGTATCAAGGCATAATGGCGAATCTCCAACCATGAACAAAAGAGAGATCGGTGGTTTAGAACCGAAATGCCTCCTGCTGCATCTGCACAGCTCCCTCCATCCGTATTCTATCTATCTGAAAACCTACTATGGCTCGTGTTCAATGCCAGCCTCCAGCCTAGCCTCATTACTAGACTGAAGTTTGTTTCCCTATTGTGGAGCACTTCGATTCGTGCGTGCTTCATGGTGTGCACTCGTTTGAATCGTGGGAGAATAACTAGTT
>JASDQU010683090.1:94159-114147 GCA_032191745.1 Picea mariana
TCCACAGCTTGGTCTCGGGGATGAAATATTCTTCCACACCATTCTATTCTCAGCATATTCCCTTCTAGAGCTTCAGAAGATAGCAGGGTCGTACTGTTAGGGAATTTCCAGCAAGGGCGCACCATACCCTTGAGGAGGGTTCGATTTAGCCATTCAGGAGGACGCAACTCTCTTAGAAGATTTCACAGTTGGAGAGGTTTGCCTTGGACGTTGGGCTTGAAACTTCAGGAGGAGGATCCCACTACCCTGATCTATTACTTGATTGATTTTGGGCTCATTTGGAGCATTCTTCCATCATGGCCGAATTATTGAGGGCTTCAGTCCCCACTTGGCGCATGGCACTCTCTAGTTGGAGGGTTTGACATTCATATCTGCTTGGTACTGGTATTCATTACTTATCCAGCCTTTAGAGGCTTCTTTTGTATTGTCGGAAGCATTTTGTAGCAGCTCATATCTGTTCTTTGTACGACCATCTGAGGTTTATGCCAGATCGGCCATCTATTGTATTGATCCTACATTGCTTATAATAAAAGGGTCAGATCTTTGCTTGTGCTTCTATATTTTGAATGTATGATGATCTTCATGTGTTGAATGAATCTTGTATGCACTTAATAACTCAATAAACACCTGCACATCGACAAACCAGTGGTAGTTAGTGATTCCAAGCCAGAGTTGGGCTTGGGATCATTACACCATCGTTGAAACTTCCCACCAACATTCTTAATCAAACTATGTCTCCTCCTATGAATTCCTCTTCCCCTCAATGCACTAGCCAATAATGTACTTTTCATACAAGTGATTTGCATCAATAATGTACTTCTCATAAGAGTACTTCCCAAAATGCCTCCAAATTCCACAATCTCGAACACTAATGCTCCATGCAGAATTTGTTTTATGAACCATACCATATTCCTTCATTAAATTCCAAACCTAATGCTATTCCAGAAATAAAAATCTCCATTAAACCATATCCATAGTTATTTCTCATGGCATAATATTACCACCATAAAGATTGCTAGCTATTCTTCACCCATAATTACCAACTAAAGGATTGCATGGCCACTCTCATTATTGATAACAAAATTCAGACAAATATAGTCTTTGTTGCTCTCATAAAAGAATTATCCCCCCCTACAACCATCATCTACAATGCTATCACCTTGGTTGTGTTAAGGAGGACATTCAAAAATTGTTATTTTCTTATAAATGTGAAGGGACCTTTTCATTGACACTTCTACTTTCAATGCAACTCTGTTGGACTGTGAAAGCATTTTCCTGGGAAAACCTTATCAATATGATCATTTTCACCCACTATGGTTTCCACAATAATATGTACACACTTACGAAATATGGAAAACAATTTAGCTTTCATTCATCAACTAAGTCACCCTCCCTAGACCTATTCGATAATTCAGTGGTCCTCCAAGTGGCCCTCCAAGAGTGCATTTACCTTTGTGTCATATGTTAAGAGAAACTTGAGAATACTACTTGTCCCACATTGCCTACACTCCAGCCTCTCCTCAAATCATATAAGGATTTCTTTTTGGAACCCTAAGTGATATCTCCTCCCTGTCACAGCACATGAAATTGTTACCTCCTCCCTGTCACATTGTAACGTCCCCGACCATCAACCCCACTGTCGGGCAATGCTACTACACGAAATGTTCTCATACTTATATATATAACATGCATATTAAATCAAATTAACACATTTAACATAGAGTTACTACCATCATACAGACTTAAATAGAATTAACAATAATTCTACTTGCAACGGAATACATGATAATATTACAAGCATCACAGACATGCATTTTAATTGAAATTAAACACATAATGATACTTATCTTTGAAACTGTAGTAACTCCACCAACTAGGTGTAGACCTTCCACGAACCTCTCAGCCTTAGACCATGCTTATCATCACGCGCAGCAGTGGATCACCCCCGAGCTGGGACTAAGCTCCACCCAAGGCAAGAGAATCCTAGACTAGGCTGAGGTTATAAGAAAACTGCACAACGCAACCGGAAGGATTCTTTCCATGAGCCTTCTTATGCCCACTACTCATGGACTCTCATTTCCCACATGCCTGTTCCACCCAGGAGTATACACCTTCACAAGCATAGTCCATTGATACTTCACCTCCCTCTCTGGGTCTCGGCAATAGGCTGGATCAATAATTCTGAGAGCTCTGTAGCTGGTGTTGGAATCTCTCTCGGAAAAAACCACTTCCCAACAGACTGTCTCACTTGGAGAGAGCTTCTCACAGGCCTGACAACCTGCCTCTTCTACCACGGGCCTGGAAACCCACTTCTTCAGCACACTCCTCGACTCAGCTCCAGCCCAGTGGGGACAACAAGAACGGTTCATCACTCATTCACATAGGGATGACAGTAGAAACAGTAGATGGGAATGACACCACAGGATGCAACAACCCATGCTAAAACATGGCACAACTAAGGTGATTAATCAGGTGTCAGATTCCTCAGAAGACATAGAATGGTTCACGGATTTTCGATTTTCAGGTGCCTGTGAGAATATTGAAAAGGTCGAATACAGAGGCCATGAGATTCATGAAAATACGTCATTTGGCTTCATGATTCTCGTTTTCAGGATGCATGACAAGAAAATTAAGCAGAGGTCGATCACAGAGGTCTCACGGTTTCAGACGAAGGATCGGGAAAACTGGCAGAATGAACCCCCAACTCAGCTGACACTTCTGCTTTTAACTGCATGTGCCTAGGTCGACACTTGTCTTCCTGGAGCTGCATGCTTTCCCTTTTTACACACGTTGGAGCTGCATGCGTTGCCTCTCCCAGGACTTAGGATACAAAAATACATGCGTTTCACATAACTTTGGAATAATATTAAATTATTATTCTCAAGGACTTAAGCCCCTAATCTTAGCCCCTCTTTCCAACCTTTCAACCCCTTTTCCCTTACCCACCCTGTGGAAGCTTAGTCCCCCAGCACTCTTTCTTCATGGTCGGTCTGCACGCAACGATGTTTAATCTTTATTAATGTTCTACATAATTACATATACAAAATCAGGCTCTTGGCCTTTAACACTTAGTTTCTTCGGCCTAATACACACATAAGCCCACCAACTTATCAATACTCGACTCACCAGCCTACAAAACATGATTACAATTCATAATATAACTGGGGCACGTCCTTGGGGTATTACAATCCCCTCCCCTTATTTTTGCACTGTCCTCAGTGCAACTTTTACATAGCATCAACAAGATTTTCAAAATCTTCAAAAAGATGCGGGTATTCTACCCGCATAGCATCTTCATGCTCCTATGTCGCGTCCTCAGGACCATACTAGGTCCACTGGAACTTTACAAGCCTTATGGCTTGATTCCAGAGCTGTTTTCTTTTCCGGTCCAATATGTGCACAGGATTCACTTGGAAGACACCTTCTTGCTCCACCTGAATCACATTCCAATCGATGACATGATTAGCATCAGATATATATTTCTTAAGCAATGAAACATGAAACACATTATGTACAGTCATGGATGTAGGTAATGCAAGCATATATGCAACTGGACCAATCCTTTCTAGGATTTCAAATGGCCCAAAAAATATGGCTTCCAACTTGCCGTAGTTTCCCAGCTTCAGGTAACTTCTATTGGTTTTCACTTTCAGGAAAACATGATCACCCACTTTAAACTCTCTGTGGGTTCTATTTTTATCAGCATAACTTTTCTTCCTGTCTTGTTCAGCTTTCAAATTCTGCTTAATTTTTAGCATTTGTTCTTCCATTTCCTTGAGAAACTCTAGCCCAACTGTTGCCTTATAAGTTGGATTATCCCAACTTATTGGTGTGTTGAACTTTCTTCCATAAAGTTCTTCAAATGGGTTCATCTTCAACGATGCGTGATACCCATTATTTTAGGTGAAATCTACCTAGTGTAGGTAGTCTTCCTATTTAGATGGTTTGTCCATCACATACATCCTTAGTATGTCTTCTATCACTCGATTCACCTGCTCTGTCTACCCATCAAACTCAGGATGATAGGCTGTGCTAAAATTCAGATTCATTCCAAACCCCTTGAATAACCCTTTCCAGAAATTTGAGGTAAATTTTGGGTCTCTGTCAGACACAATTGTCTTGGGAATTCCGTGCAATCGTGCCACATCCTTCATAAATATGTTGGCAACACCCGTTGCCTTGTGAGTAGTCTTTAACAAAATTAAGTGGGAAACTTTCGTAAGCTTGTCCACCACCACCATGATTGATTCATGTTGCTTGCTTGTCTTGGGAAATCCTGTGATGAAATCCATTGTCACTGCCTCCCACTTCCACTCAGGAATGGGTAAAGGCTATAGCAACCCTGCTAGGTGTTTGTGCTCAACTTTAACCTTTTGACACTCCATAAATCTGGCGATGTATTCTGCAATATCTTTCTTCATACCTGGCCAAAAGTAATGGATTTTGACTGCTTCCACAATCTTCTGGTATCCAGGGTGCCCAACATAAGGCACATTATTCATTTCATTCAAAATCATATGTTTCAAGTCCTGGACATTACGTATATAAATTTTGTTCTTGTACAGAAGTGTTCCATTAGTTTCCAATTTATAATTTCCACTCCTTGCAACGTCTTACCTTTTTGTAGCTTCGCTACCAAATACTTGTACTGCAAATCTGCAATTGTAGCCTCTGAAATTCTTCCTTTAATATCAGTTCGGTACATGCTAATGGTTGTAGCATGCAATTCATGCACTCTCCTGCTGAGTGCATCAACCACTTTGTTCTCTTTTCCTTTGATATGCTTGATATCAAAGTCATATTCACAAAGAAACTCCAACCACCTAATCTACCTAGCATTCAAGGTTGGTTGATCAAACAAATACTTCAAACTGTTATGGTCTGTCCTTAGCTCAAACCTATTTCCCATGAGGTAATGTCTCCATTTCCTTAGAGCATGAACGATAGTTGCCAACTCTAAATCATGAGCTGCGTAGTTCTTTTCGTGCTCTTTCAACTTCCTGTATTCATAACATATTATGAATTCATTCTGACTGAGGAATCCTCCCAGTCCTTCTTTGCATGCATCTGTGCACATCAAAAAAATTTCATTCGAATCTGCAATCCTCAGGATTGGAGAATTGGTTAACAGTTTCTTCAATTGCTGGAAGCTTTTCTCACATTCCTCTATCCACTAAAATTTATTCTCCTTCCTTTGCAAGGAAGTGATACGATCCAGATTTTATGAGTAGAACGAAATGAATACAGATTATTACAAGATGCTTAACACAGTATAACAGAGATACAGTAAAACTGGTTTTCTATTCAATAAGGAAATAAGCTGAAACTGTAAAATGCAATGGAGAACAAGCTTGTTGGAATGGTGGCGGCTTATCTCTGAGAAGAGATGTGATGGTTGCGCTCATTCACAAGAAGATGATTAAAATGAGGCTCTGAAGGCCTTTTTACAATAAACAGGAATGTCAAAAACCCTAGACATCCAAAAACCTAACCCTAGGAGATGAAGCGCCAAAATTCATGTGGGCTCCGTTTGGGTAAGTTAGTCGGTCAACTTCCCAGGGTCGTAACTTTTGCATACGATATCCATTTTAGGCGCACGATAGACCGTTGGAAAGGTCTATCCGAGGACTACACATTTTGCTTTGATTTAGTAAAGGGCATTTTCAATTGTGGTGATCTCTAAAAATTTTGTTTAGGGCCTCAAAACAACCCTGCAAGTCAGGGACCTGAAAACTAGGAAAAAAACTACCAAAATGAACCAGTTGGAATAGGTGGGAGGCCACCGACATCCATATGGATCAATCCTCCTCCCTTAGGAAGCAATGGTCTCCGTTGCATTGATTTCCCCCATCAGATGAGGAAAATTTTGTTGAATTTGGCCTCGGGTGAGCCACTTGCCTTGGTGCAGGAGTTTCCCTGCTTTGACAACTCAATAAAGTTGGATCCTTTGTTGTCGGATGCCCTTGATCTATGTGTCCACAATCTGATCACTGGAGGCATTTTGCATGCAGTCAGGGTTGAGTTTTTTTGGTGTCAACTGCTCTGCTATCTCTGAGGTGTCCAACAATGGTGGGAAATATGGCCGAAGGAGAGCCACGTTGAAGACTGGGTGCAAGCCAAGGAAAGGGGGAATGTTGAGCACAAAAGCATTGTCACCCATAGCCTTGGTGATGGTGTATGGCCCATACCGAAGTGGGTGAAGCTTCCGATGGGGCCCTGTAAGGCGTTCTTTGTGAAAGTGCAACCAAACTTTCTCGCCCACCTAAAACTTATGTGGCACCCGGTGTTGATCATGGCATTGCTTGTAGTTGGCATTGGACATATGTAAAATATCCTACACCTGTTGGTGGATGTGATGGATCCTCTCAATGAACCGGGTGGCTTTGTCAGCTTCTGGTGGAGCAGGGAACGAGTCGGTCGAGGTGTTCGCCATGGGTAGTGCAACATCCATGGGGCCCAATGGTTGGAATCCCAACCCCACTTGAAAGGGGTTGTGGCGAGTTGAGCTATGCAGGGATCAGTTGTAGCTATGTTGGACATAGGGAAGACTCTCATCCCATGTGCGGGGGTGCTTGGAATTGTACATGCGTAGGATATGTACTATCATCCAATTGACGACCTCAGTTTGGCCATCTGTTTGGGGGTGGAAGGGAGTGGATTTGGTGAGCCTGGTATCCAACAGTGACCAAAGGCTCGACCAGAATGTGCTGAGGAACCGACTACCCAGATCTGAGACAATGGTTTTTGGGATCCCAAAGTGTACCCAGACACGTTCAAAGAAGAGCTTGGCAGTGGCCTCTGCAGTGATGTTCTTCTTGTAGGTGGCCATAATCACCATCCTGGAAAAGCGATCAACAACCAAAAAAGCACAGTCATCGCCCCTCTTGGTGGATGGGAGGCCTAACATGTATTCCATGGATATGGATTCCCAAATCTTTTTAGGAGTAGAAACAGGGGTGTACATGCCCTGTTTCTTATTAGTTGGTTTGGCAATAGCGGAGGCAGTGCAGGACCTGATATACTTGTCGACATCCTGTCAAAGTTTCGACTAGTAGAAATGTTTTTACAGCACTGGCACTGTCTTTTCGATGCCAAAGTGTCTTGCCACCCGACTGTAGTGAGATTCCCAGATCATCTTTGCACGCTCGCTTGATGGAACGCAGAGATGGGCCAGAAAACACAACAACCCGTCCTGAAGATGGAAATCAACGACCACTGAGTTTTCTCCCAACATTTGGTAGGTGGTGGTGAAGTCAGGGTCTGTCTCATAGAGGTGGGGCCATCCATAGGTCTCATGGCTACAAGATTCTAGCACCGTGGTGAGTTTCGCGACTGGAGGTCGGCTGAGGCAATCGTTAACTCGATTGGTTCTTCCTATTTTATACTTGATGTTGAGGTGGAACTGTTGTAAGTATGTGGACCACTTTTTATGGCAGTCATTCTGCAATTTTCCTTGGGTCTACATGAATTGTAGTGGCTTGTGATCAATGTGGATGACTGTCTCCTTCCCCAGAATGTAATGTCTCCACTGGCAGCAGGCTTGCACAATGGAGTACATTTCTTTGTCGTAAGTAGGGTACTTACGGAAAACATCTGATAGTGTCTCACTATGATACGCCACGGGGTGGCCATGTTGAGTGAGAACGGTGCCCATAGCATAGTCTGAAGCATTTGTCTCGATCTCAAAGGGATGCTATAGGTCCGGTAATGAAAGTATCGGGGATGAGCACAAGCGCTACTTTAATTCATTGAAGGCTTGTTGTTGGGACATGCCCCACACAAATTTCTCCTTATCACCACCCCTGGTTACTTGGCTGAGGGCCCATGCGATATGAGAGAATCCCAACATGAACCTGTGATAGAAATTGGCGAGGCCCAAGAAGCTCTGAATCTCAGAGAGTGTGGTTGGGGCTGGTCAGTCACGGATGACCTGGATCTTGGCTGGATCCACATGCACAATATTTTGATAAAAAATGTAGCCTAAGTAGTGGACCTTGTCCAAGATGAAGGAGAATTTTTCCAAGTTTACATATAGTTTGTGCTTCCGCAAGGTGTGCAGAACCTGCTGAATATGCTACAAGTGTTTTTCCCAAGTCTTGTTGTAGATAAGGATGTCATCTAAATACACAACTACAAAAGTACTGGTGAAAGGTCACAAGATATCATCCATCATCCTCATAAAAGTTGTTGGAGCATTTGTCAAACCAAAGGGCATGACCAACCATTCAAAAAGACCTTCTTTTGACTTGAAGACGGTCTTCCATACATCTGTATGTTCTATTGGGACCTGGTGGTATCCAAACTTCAGTTCAATCTTACTAAAGTATTTGGCCCCTATGAGATGATCAAGGAGGTCGTCGATTCAGGGAATCGGGTACTGGTTCCGGACTGTGATTTTATTCAGGGCTCGGTAATCAATGCAGAATCGCCAGGTCCTGTCTTTCTTCTGCACCAATATGATTGGGCTCCCACAAGGCGATGAGATGGGATGGATGTGCACCCTGTGGAGAATTTCTTGGATTTGCCTCTTGATCTCCTCGTTTTCTAATAGAGAGCGGCGGTAGATAGACCCATTGGGTAGCGATACACCTAGGGCCAAATCGATGGGATGCTTGACCTGGCAGCGCAAAGGTACCCCGGTAGGAGAGGAGAAGACATCTGAGTATTCTTCCATGATCTTATCCACTTGCTTCTGTTGTGTGGAGAAATTGTCTGCGGAGGCGCTGGATGTGGTTGCGATCTTTCTCTTACTCTGAGAGCGAATCACGAAGAAGACAAATTTCCTGGTCTGAGAGATGACCTTCCTGCATTGCTTGGAAGAGATCAAGGAAATAACACTAGGAGGGACTTCCTCGGGTATCCTGTACAATTTCTTGTTCAAAGTAATAATAACACTACGAGGCCTAGACTCATATACAACATGACATTTCCATAAATAAGTTTGTCCCAAAAGAACATTACAAAATTTCAGAGGAGCAACATCACACAATACCTCGTCTTTGAAGGGCATGATTTTGTATGACAGTCGACATTGTTGGCTCACACGAAGATCGCTTCATTGGCGGAGCCATCCAATGGTGTAGGGTTGCGGGTGCGGCGTTGTCGACAGGTCCAGCCACTTGACGACCTCTACTGAGATGAGGTTCTTCTGGCTACCGCTATCAATGATGAAGTGCAGTTGGGTGCCTTTTACCCACATCTGCGAATGGAAAAGGCGCTCGCCTTCTTCTAGCTCGTCTGGTTCATCAGGCTGGATCTTCGTGGTAGCAATGGTGGCAGTGAGCTCCACATCAATTATCCATATTCGCCTTTCTGGTTTTGACTTAGAGTCAGAACCCGCATCTGATTCAGAGGCTTTCACTTCGACCACTAGCGACTCCTTTGAGCGACAATCAACAGTGTTATGCCAAGGGATCTTATGGAAGTTGCATCACTTCCCAATATCCTTCTTTGTCTTTCCGATGTCCTTATTTTCTTGTGGCTTGGACTAGTTGTCCTGATACTATCCATCTTTGCTCTACCCTTTGTTCTGTAGGTTGGGGCCACCCTTTCTTGGTGTTTGCTGCGAGGGGTTCCCATGCCCAAATTATCGCGTCTTTTGTTTGAGCTTCTGCTCGACTTTGATGGCATATCGATAGGCCACGCCCAAGGATGAGATGTCCATCAATTCCATTTCGGTCTAGATGTATCTAGGTAGAGCACCGCAGTACTTGAGCACTAGATGTCGCTCTGAATATTTGATACCCAGCTTGGTGCACAGGGTATGGAAAATATTTGTGAAATCTGGCACTGCTTGGTCTCTTTCTTGCCGTAGTGTGGTCCATTTGGTATACAAGTCGTCATAGCTTCCAACAGGGTAGTATTGTTCCTTAATAACATCCCTTAAGGATTCCCAGGTGGCCGTGACTATAAATAATGAGGTTTCATCTGTTTCCTTTTGCTCACAGAACATTTCCCACCAATCTTTCACATGGGGAATAACTTTACGGAGCGCAAAAGTAATTTTTTCTCTATTTGAAAAGTTATGGACAGAAAAATACCCTTCTAGTAGATTCAACCACTTGTCTACAACATCTGCGTCTATCTACCCTTCAAATATAGGAATATCGAAGTTGATTTGTACCTTGAAGGGGGCAGTGCCTTCGCTCAAGGAAGACGCGTCGCTTGTTGGTAGCCACCAAAGGATTTGCATGAAACTATCCATCATCTCGTTTCTCTGTTGCGTGAGGGATTCCTCAAGCAACATTTTGAAAGGATCTCCTACCCCATCATCTTTATTTTCTCCTGCCATGAGAGGTCATTTGGGCGTGCGAGATCTTTTGCAATCAAGAGAAATAAGCTCGAGACCCAATTCTTTGTACCCCAACCTCGTTGGGGACATGCATTAAGACGACAAAGAGAAAACCGCTCTGATACCACCGATCCAGATTTTATGAGCAGAACAAAATAAATACAGATTATTAAAAGATGCTTACCATAGAATAACAGAGATACAGTGAAACTAATTTTCTATTCAATAAGGAAATAAGCTAAAACAGTAAAATGCAGTGGAAAACAAGCTTACTGGAATGGTGGTGGCTTATCTCTGAGAAGACATGTGACGGTTGCACTCATTTGCAAGAAGATGATTACAATGAGGCTCTGAAGGCCTTTTCACCATAAACAGGAATGTCAAAAACCCTAGACATCCAAAAATCTAACCCTAGGAGATTAAGCGCCAAAAGTCATGTGGGACCCGTTTGGGTAAGTTAGTCGATCAACTTCTCGGAGTCGTAACTTTTGCATCGATCTCTATTTTAGGCGCACGATAGCCCATTGGAAAGGTCTATCTGAGGACTACACATTTTTGTCTGATCTGGTAAAGGGCATTTTCGACTGTGGCGATCTCTAAAAACGTTGTTTAGGGCCTCAAAATGACCCCGCAAGTCAGGGACCTAAAAACTAGGAAAAAAACTGCCAAACTGGAAAACTGCCAAAATGAACCAATTGGAATAGGTGGGAGGCCACCGACATCCATATGGATCATGATAGGGTGAGCTATCCTCGAGAACCCTGCGATAAACCTTTTGTAATAACCATCTAGACCCATAAAGGATCTGACTTGCGTCACGTTCTTTGGCACTAACCATTCTCTAATTGCCTCAATCTTCTCAGGATCTACAACTATCCCATCCTTCAAAATAATATGGCCCAAGTAATGGATCTGCTCCTGATAAAATGAGCACTTTCTCAGCTTGGCATACAGTTGGTGCTCTCTTAGAACCTACAAAACCATCCTTAGATGCTTCTCATGCTCTTCCTCTAACTTGGAATACACCAGAATGTCATAGAGGAAGACTATGACAAACTTGTCTAGATAGTCCCTAAATACACCATTCATCAGGCACATAAAAACAACGGGTGTGTTTGACAGCCCAAACGGCACCAATGTGAACTCATAATGACCATACCATGTTCTAAAGGCGGTCTTGTTGATTTATTCATCCTTTATCCTTATCTGGTGATATCTCGACCTGAGGTATATCTTTGAAAATATCTTCGCATCCTTCAATTGATCGAAGAGATCATCATTCCTTGGCAGAGGATATTTGTTCTTAACAGTTACTTTATTCAATTGTCTGAAATCGATACACAATCTCAACGTCTTGTCCTTCTTCTTCAAGAACAAGACCGAGGCACCCCAAGGTGACACGCTTGGGCATATATACCTCTTCTTCAGAAGCTATTCAAGATACAATTGCAGCTCTTTCAGCTCTGGCGTACTCATTCTGTAAGGATCTTCCGACACTGGATCTGCTCCAGGCATCAAGTTTATAGAGAAGTCAATATCTGTTTTTGGAGGTAGTTCGAGTACCTCCTGAGATACAACTTCAAACTCCTTTAGTACCGCATTATCTCCAATCTTTGAGACCTCATCCTTAGATGCTTCCTCCACATGGGCTGCAAATAATTGGCAGCCTTTTCTGTAGCACTTCTTCAGCTGCATTGCTGAGATTTCTCTAATAGAAACAACTCTGGGAATTCCTTGGATTGTTTTCCAATTTCCTTCCTCATCTAGGCAAGTGAATGCCTTGTTACAATAGTCCAAGATGGCATGGTGTTGGTCCAACCAATCCATCCCAACTAGACAGTCATAAGAACCTAAAGGCAGAATGTTCAATTCATCCTTTGTGCTCAGTCCATTCATGTCCACTGGACAAGACTTAACTAACTTAGTGACTTTCCTCTTGGTTCCTATAGCCAGCTCCACTAACCAAGACTTTTCATGTTTGCTTCTCGACAATTAAAAACTTTCCACCACTCTAGGATCTATATAACTATGACTAGCCCCTGAATCAATTAAAATAGTAAAGGCATGGTTGTTGATCATACCTTCCACTTCAATCATGTGTGTCCAAGGCTGCGTAGATTCTTTGTATTCTACTACCCATGTCTTCCACTGTTTCATCTTGCTGAACATTATGGACGACTCTCACTTTGCCATTTTTATGGGGACAGATTCTGTACTTGTGGTTCCCCTGACAACCCCAACACTGAATGGGCGTCTGCCTTGGCCTTTGTTCCCCTACGTTAGCCATTATCAGCTCTCTAAATGGTGGTTGTCCTTGAGGACTGTTTTTGAAAAAGGAAGGTTTGTTTCCCTTTTGCCTCTTCTCTTTCTTAAACTTCTTCTGGTCATCCCAAGCCTTCCGAAAAGTAGGCTTTTCTCTTTGCTTTTCACATAATCATTTCTCTCTTCTTATAGTTTCTTCCATAGTCTTAGGATCATCACACTGAATATTGTCACCAATGGAAGGTCGAAACCCACTTAGATACCTCTGAATCTTGACAGTCTCATCTTTGATGAACGAGACATACTTCAACAATTCCAAAAATCTTTGTTCGTATTCATCAATGGTCATGCCGCCTAGCTTGAGTTCAAAGAACTCTTTCATATTTCCATCATAGTATCTTTTAGTCAAGTATTTCTTCTTGAAATACCTCTTAAATTCTTTCCAAGTGATATCTTTCTCTCTAATGTGTTGCACCTGCAAAAGTTGATACCACCACATGGATGCTTTTCCTTTCAGTTGATACATCGCAATTCTTCCTTCTGGATGAGAGGAATAATTCTGTAGTTGGAAATATTTCCTCATGCCAAGCAACCATGTTTCGACATTTTCCTCTTTCTTATGTTCTTCATCAAACTTAGGAGGCTTAATCTTGTTCATTTCTCCCTCCAGCTCATCCACTCCAGATATCTTGTTCTTTCTGGTAGGAGATGGGCTTGAACTACTGTGTGCTCTCCTCTTGGAGTGACCTTGGGAGTGATGATGGTGTCTACCAACACTCCTTGATATTCTTCCCTCAAAAGTCTGGCAACTCCCTGTTTTGCTCGAGTCTCTCTCCTTGTCCAACTTCTTTTCTATTCTCTCCAGACTCTTCATCAACTTTAAGTTAAATTCTCCCTATTGTTCCTTAGCTTTCATGATATTTCCGCTATCTGCTCGATACGTTTGGGCATCTTTCTGCAATATTTCAATGATTTTCATCATATTCACTTCCTTATCTGTCTCTTCTCCATGCCCATTGGAGTTCGACCCTTCAAATCCCAAATGAAAATCCATCCCTTTAAATTCATTCTCTGAACTAGAAGCATTATGTGTCTCCTCCATTTCTTTGCACTCACTGTCAACTCTAATCGGTTCTGGCACTTGTTAAACTTCTACAAACACAATGTGTAGACAACCGGAGTTTGTCAGGCCATCAATCCTTAATAAATCCCACAACATTCATAAACAAATCTGATTCAAGAAAACGTTCAATTTTCATTCTCTATGATTCTCGTTCAATCAAGAATCCACGCATATTTCTTCTTTCGAAGCTTTGCTCTGCTAAGTTTTTGGGAACTAGCCCCTTTCTCTCAATCCCCCAACCCACGCGACCATGGGTCATAACCAAGCGCTAGATCAATATGCGCTTACTCGGGCCTTCGACCTCATAAATTTTCAAAGCAAAACACAACACTCTTTCATAGTTCCGAGTTACCGAACTTGTGTAGTAGAGTGGATCAACAGTCCACATCTACCTAGCATCCAACAACTGACACTCACTATGGAACCTCGGGTGTCTGATTTTCGGGACTTCGGGACTTCAAAGCTTCGGGACTTCGGTTTCTGGAAGCTTTCCCTCTTGCTTCCCTTTCGATCTCCCGAATTACGAACTTTCGGCGTCTCTATCCTCCGAGCCCACATAGCACATTCGTCACCAACTAAGGTGATGGCACGTGGTACGCTTAGAAAGGTCCACATCACCCCAGGCGACATCATCTGGCCCCACCACATCTATCCTTTTACTTCAAAACTTTGGGCGTTAGAGCTTCGGACTTTGGGAGTTTCAACTCCTCTACGCTCGCTTTTGCCCAAAGCGCTTTCTCTTGCAGTTCATGATCTACCGACGCATGTCCTCCTTTACGATCAACAACTATAAGTGACTTTGACACTTCAGTCTTTGGGATTTTCAAACTCACAGCTCTTGCCTCCTCACGAAGTACTTCCACCTGAAGTACACGATCTCTTGACACGTGTCCTTCACAATGGACGGTTGCGATCTACTTCAGGACTTCGAGAGTTTTTCACACTCCACACTAGAAATCCTCTGAAGTGATTTTTCATTGCCTTTCTGGACATGGATCTAACGGTCGGGATCTTTTCCTACGATCTACGGTGTAGATCTCCTTCAGAAGTTTATGCCTCAGTGCATTCCACTTCTCCCGACTGCCGAACTTTGAAAGGCTTCCAAGATAACCCTCCTGTACCTTTTCCAGATCTGACGGTCGCAAAGGACTTTCCTTTTTCCCAAACAGATCCTATAACTCCAACACCCCAAGTGTTGAGCTCTCTCTCTCCATGGTCAAACACCATGTCGACTGCGATTTTATTCTACCACTACTCTTCTTGAGATTCGTAACACAACCAAGTAACCCCTTGGCACTCAAAAACATTCTAAGGTTCGAAATTGGTTCCATCCGAACACCATTTCCACTTGAAACCTTGGGTCCAAAGGCCACTTATCTGGCCCATCCAAGCTCAGCGTTGAACCATATTGTACGTCCCTGGCCATCAACCCCACTATCAGGGAACTCTACTACGTGGAACATTCTCATACTTATATATATTACATGCATATTAAATCAAATTAACACATTTAACATAGAGTTACTACCATCATACAGATTTAAATAGAATTAACAATAATTCCACTTGCAACGAAATACATGATAATATTACAAGCATCACAGACATGCATTTTAATTGAAATTAAACACATAATGATACTTATCTTTGAAATTGTAGTAACTCCACCAACTACGTGCAGACCTTCCATGAACCTCCCAGCCTTAGACCACGTGCTCATCACGTTCAACAGTGGGTCACCCCCGAGCTGGGACTAAGCTCCACCCAAGGCAAGAGAATCGTAGACTAGGCTGAGGTTACAGGAAAACTGCACAATGCAACCAGAAGGATTCTCTCCAGGAGCCTTCTTACGCCCACTACTCACGAAGTCTCATTCCCCACATGCCTGTTCCACCCGGGAGTATACACTTTCACAAGCATAGTCCATCGATGCTTCACCTCCCTCTCTGGGTCTCGATAATAGGCCAGATCAGGAATTCTCAGAGCTCCGTAGCTGGTGTTGGACTCTCTCTGGGAGAAAACCACTTCCTAGCAGACTCTCTCACCTAGAGAGAGCTACTCATAGGCTTGAAAACCTGCCTATTCTACCACGGGCCTGACAACCCACTTCTTCAGCACACTCCTCGACTCGGCTCCAGCTAGGTGAGGACAACAACAATGGTTCAACACTCATTCACATAGGGATGACAATAGTAACAAAATATGGGCATGACACTGTAGGTGACAATAGCCCATGCTAAAATATGACACAACTAAGGTGATTTCTCAGGTGTTGGGTTCCTCAGAAGACACAGAACGTTTCACGGATTTCCAGTTTTTCAGGTGCCTGTGTGAATATTGCAAAGTTCGAATACAAAGACCACGAGATTCATGGAAATACACAGGTCAGCTTCACGGTTCTCGCTTTCAGGATGTGTGACAAGAAAATTAAGTAGAGGTCGATCACAAAGGTCTCACGGTTTCAGACGGAGGATCAGGAAAACTAGCAGAATGAACCCCCAACTCAGCCAGTGCTTCAACTTTTAACTGCATGCACCCAGGTCGACACTTGTCTTCCTGGAGCTACATGCGTTCCTTTTTTTCACACATTGGAGCTGCATGAGTTGCCTCTCCCAGGACTTAAGATAAAAAAACATGTCTTTCACACAACTTTGGAATAATAATAAATTATTAATCTCAAGGAATTAAGACCCTAAGCTTAGCCCCTCTTTCCAACCTTTCGGTCCCTTTTCCCTTACCCACCCTATGGAAGATTATTCCCCCATTACTCTTTCTTCGTGGTCGGTCTGCACGCAAAGATGTTTAATCTTTATTAATTTTCTGCATAATTACATATACAAAATCAGGCTCCTGGCCTTTAACACTTAGGCTCTCCGGCCTAATAAACACATAAGCCCACTAGCTTATCAATACTCAGCTCACCAGCCTACAAAACATGCTTACAATTCATAATATAATTGGGGCACATCCTTGGGTTATTACACGCATAACAAGAAATTGAACTCTTACCAAGTGCCTCATTACCTAATGCCCCAACTTACTAGGTTTCCCTCATTCAAAGTGCATAAATAAACAATCATATCCAAACATTGTTGACTGTAGGATAAATTAAACTTGACACTTCCTCTATAGGTTTACCAACATTCATTATTCCTAGGAAGGAAGGAAATGTGATTTTTGACAAATTATAGAGTGTTGAATAAGATTACTATTAAAACATATATTCATTGTATTGCACTAACAATTTATTTAACCACCTAGCATGTGCATGTTACTTCACCAAGATGGATCTCACATTTGGTTACCATAATGAATGTTGTTAATACTTGGAAAATGGCCTTCAAAACCAAATTTGACCTTTTTGAAAGGTTGGTCATGCCCTTTAGCCTCACCAATTCTACTACAACTTTTAGGTGGCTCATCAATGACATTTTTTGACAACATATGGGGAATTTTATCATCATATAGAGTCATAGACATTCTGAATTTTATCAAGACTTGGGATGATCATGTCTAGCATCTTTACCAAAATATTGATATCCTAAGTGCTAATCAACTCCAAGGAAAAAAAAACTGTTTTGGGAGAGAAATTTGTTTCTTATTTAGATGTTTTTGTTTCAATTGATGGCATATTCAACCTTGATCCTCGAAATGTCGATGAATATTTGAAATGGTTGTTGCCTCATACAATATTCAATCTTAAGAGATTCCTCAATAGCATGAAATTGTATAGAAAGTTTATTTTTTAGTTTGCTAAAATTTCCATCTCACTACATCATTGATCCAATCAATGCCACTTTGATTGGACTCCAAAGACAGAACATGTGTTTGCTAAATTAAAGAAGATTTTATGTTCAGATCCACTATTTCACCTTCTATTTCTCCAACAACCTTTTTTAGAATGAATCCAATGCCTTGCAACATGCCAATATTGGCACTATACTTAAATAGGGAGGAAATCTAGTGGCTTATCATTTAGAGAGTCTTCCAGCTACAAAATTAAACTATAGTATCTATCATGATAAGGAATTTTATGATTTGATGTAGAGGTTGAAACATTAGTGACATAGATAATCATCCTCTAATATTCCTCATTTCACAAGCCAAAATATAGGATCAGTGTCACCTTTAGTGATCCAGATTGGATCATTATATCGTTTGTCATCTATCTTGATGCTTTCATAGTGGAAACATTGGAGGAATAAACATATAGGGCCATTTTAGTGGCAGGTCCTAGTTTGGAAAATTGGGGTCTGGAACCTTACAGGGCTATTTTGAGGCATGGAATGAAATTTTGGGCTTAAACCTTTCCTAGTATAGTTCATATTCTATGACGCTATTCTACAGATCGATACCTTTCCAACGGTGTAAAAATTGCATCAATAAGAACTCGTATGCAAAAGTTATTCCTCTCACAAGTTGACCTACCATGTTGGCCACCATGGTATGAGAGGATGGCATGCCAACCCCCGTTACTCATGTATATGGGGATAGCCACATATGTAATTTCAATAATATTCTAGAAGGTACAAAACCCTATAAGAGGTGAGAGTTGAGGAAGTAAAAAACCTACCCCTAGATGATTATTGGGATATATTAAATACCGGGCCACTAGGAGGAGAAGGGGTAGATCTCCTTAGTGGCCATCTTGCAAATGTCTTCCCTATTTTTTACATTTACATCTCAACTTACGACGAGTGGAATCAACAATATGCTATAGATCCATATTTTGGCCCTAGCATTAGCACCTTGTAGCAACCATCGTTGGTCAACCAAACTGGCTCCTTTTTGGAATCATAAGCCAAGTTGGATGGTTGTATAAACTCTCTCGGTTTTATATGCCAACTTTAGATGCTTGCATTATTCATATTTGTGAAGCACATTCATCGATATATGGAGGGAATTTTGGCACAAATAAGACCTTGTGACACTTGCAAATGTATTTCTTTAGGTCGCCCATGTCATAATAGGTTAATAATTTTATCTATCATTGCTCTATCCATGGCTAGATGAAAATTACACATTGAAAACTTAGGCTATACAAGCCTTGTTGATTCATTCCATGCTTTGGGAAGTTGTTTCAATGGAATTCATTAGTGGTTTTACCCATGAAATTTCATAAACAAAACGACATAAGTGTGGTATTGCGTCAAAATGACACTTTTTTCTACCATGTTCCACGACAATTTTGGCACAAAAGACAACAAACATGTTCTTTCAATATGTATGGTCACATTTTGGATTGTCACTCAACATCACCTTGGACTATGATGCTTACTTTCTCTTTAGAAGTCATTATGGAAGCTTTTGGATTGCAAACTACAATATTCCACCACCTTTCACTCACAAATAGATGGACATATAAAAGTAGTTAATCACACCCAGGTGGAAAATGCTTCACCTCTATTATTCCAAGAAGAATTAGTGAGACACCTCCCTTCACCTCTTTAATGTTGCTATAATTGTGTTGTGCACTCAACCACTGAACAATCCCTTTTGAAGTATGTTATATCTATCAAACTATGACAACATACAAACTTCCTACATTTATCGTGCAACTAGTTTACAACTAATAACTCAATGCATAGTAGAAGACCTCTTCCTTTATCCAGTGGATTCCAAAATTTGGGCATGTGAAGACACTTCATGATATATATTGCAATCCCTCTCCCTTTAATATTGGAGACAAACTCTTGATATACCTTCAGAATAAACATTTTAGAGGATAGAAACATAAGTTGTTGCAAAAGATTTGCTACAGGCCATATGCAATTTTGTAGTAGATTGGTTGCAACGCCTTCAAACTGGATTTGTCGCCTCTATTGGGTATTCACTTGGTAATTAATGTCACTGAGTTAAAACTTTACAAACATCATAGTTAGAAGAGGTGCCTATTTCTCAGTGAAGTCACAATGTGCTTGATTTTTAGCCCCCTCTCATGCAGGTACAATGTTGGGCATACTTACTAGAACAAGTAGAGGACAAACTTTCCACGAGTTAAGTTCAACCATGAAGTAGGCTAACTTGAAAGCAAACATACCTGCTTTTCAGGTCAAAAAATAGACCTAAATCCAGTCAGATTTATCAACCGAAATTTAAAACCACACCGTAGAAGAACCTGTCGAAAAAAAACACTCGGAGGGAAGATTGCTCCAGAGTCTACTCCGTTCAACCAGAGGGTTCCTAATCTTTTAAGAGCGATGAAACTTTTAGTACAGATGAAAATATAAAGATCCTAAATGATTGACTGAAAATTAAGGTGAAGTTAAATATTTGATTTAATTTCATTTATTCATTAATTTACAATAAAGT
>JASDQU010683091.1:3063-23821 GCA_032191745.1 Picea mariana
TTTACCTGACTATGGACTATTCAATGAGAGACCTAGAAGGATCCATAAGATCCCTGAGAAGGATCACTTCTACAGGTGAGAGGATGACTGCCTCTTCCTGAGATTGATTTCCTGGGTTCTTAGACACGCAGGTAGCACTTCATCAACAGGTGTACATACGCGGGCTGACTAAAGGCACAGAGAGAGCATACGTGGGTTGTCCCACTACAGGGCACATATGCCTCTTAAGAATCTCAAAAACATAAAATAAATAGTCTGGTAAGTAGATCAGGGAAGACTGGTATTGAGAACCAGAACCCCTGAACACTCAGAGTTCTTGCAGAAACTCAAAAAAGGCAGTAAAACCAATTTCAAAATACCCAAATAAAAAATGCCCAAAGAACCCTAGATACTCCCCAGTGGAGTCGCCAATTCTGACGTGAGTGGAAAATCTCACTTATGGACTTAGCATTTAAGGGCTCTAATCATGCATGCAAAAAATGACCATTTAAAGGCCTCTACTATTTCCTATTCTCCCAACACAAAACCCCACATTCATGCAATACAAAGGTGCAAACAAGATTAGGTAACTCTACCTTAAATCCTTCGTTTGATGTGGATCCCTTTTCTTTTACTCACTCTTTGACTACAAACCTCCTCACAAAGCTAACTTGCATTCACACATGGACAAACAGAGAGTTGCAAACATGCATTTCATATACTAATTGTTGTGTTAGATGTGACAATATCATAAAATAAATAAACAATTTGAACACATGATATGGTGGGACGAAAAAAGTATTCCTTTTTGTATTAATCTTCACAAGAGTAAACTTACAATATGTGGCTGGCACTGCTCCTCGAACCTGGTCTTGGCCTGCTCTTCATAATGCACCAACTAATCAACCTCACAATACGATTGCAAGAAATTGGAGCAAAGGGGGGATAAATTTAGGCAGAGTTTCTATACTCTTCTTCTTCTTTTTCAAATGGGAACCCTACCCCTTCTTTTATATGTAGTTATCTGGTTGAATGACTGGCCATAGGCAGTCAAACAGTTTTAGCAATTTCCTGAAACTTTGTTTCTTGTCTGCAACTTTCCATTTTTCATGCTTTTATCAATATACACGGGCTATAGAAGGCATGTAGGTGTATGGTTGTATGCATACGCGGGTTTTATAGGGCCAGGGTGCGTGTGGCTAAAAAAAGAGGGTTTTTTAGAAGAGATTGGCTCAAGAAATTGGCAAATAGTAGGGCCTGGGGCCATGTATGCAGGCTGGGTGAAAATTAGGATTATAACAATAGCCCCTTCTGGGCATAGAATACATTAATGTATACATGAAGGGGATTCTCTATCCTTCCCTCCAGAATGCTCTAGTGCTTTCATATCACAATTAAAATATTCTTACCACTAAGATGATTACAGTAAATTAACAATTACAATTCAGATATGAGTCGGTGCTCAAAATATGTACAACCTATAGGAATTAAAGAAAATTACATTATCTAGGAGAATATGAAATGGTTATATATTGAATATCTCGTGGAATCTTTAATTACAACAACCTCAAAATTAAATTGATGCACTCCCCTTTGGATCCAAATAAATTTAAAGTGTTTTACATTGGATGTTGAATCATCTTCCACCAAGCTTCATTAATGATGATTATGATTCTCCTGCATCAAAATGAGAGTTCCATTCATCTTGCAAAAAAATTATCCTTCCATTCAAATATTAAGCATATACAACTCAGGTACCATTTAATATGATTTGTCTTGGAAGATGGAAATTTGATGTTGGAAAAGATACATACTAGCCAGAATCCTGCAGACGTGTTAACAAAGGGAGTAATCAGGAAGAAATTGAGTTCCTTCTCAGTTTCACTTGGCCTTTGAGCATGAAGGTGAAGATGAGATATTTTCCAGGTCCAAGGTGGATCATAGTCTAGTAGGTTCAACAAGAATGTATTTTTTGTGATCAATCTCCAAGTGGGAGATTGTTGGTTGTGGAGCCTGATTATATTCTTGATTTAGAGGTATTTTTTTTCAGTCATGTTTATACCCCATGAATATTGTACACCCCGGAAAACTGTACACCCCTCCACATGAGGGGGTTGCATCGGGGCTTTCCCCCGCTGGCTAGGGGGTTCGGGGGACTCATCCCCCTGGCTGGCCCGGAACCCCAAAGGAAAAATTTCCTTGTAAAATACTGTAATTACATATTCAATATGGACCATTCATTATAAGGTCACAGATATGATGGCAGACGTTATTTTAGGGATTTTTTCCTTAGAAGGCAACCCTATTTTATGAGGGAATTCTATTGTAGTTGTGTATGTGTGTAATCATTGTATTCTAAGAGAGGAGACTATGAGAGAAAGAAGACAAAGTTAAAATGGGTGTGATGTAGGTTGTATCCCTTCATTTTGTTGGATAATAAAAGGGAAGGACCTAACAATTTCTCTGGTGGACGTATCCCACACTAGGTGAACCACGTATATCTGTGTATTTATTGTATTGTGTATATTTTGTGTTTTATTTCTGCATGTTTCTTAGTTTATTTCTTCATGATCTTGTTTTTCTAACACCTTGGCTTCTACCCATTTGGTGGCATAGTCTGTGCATACCAGGATGTAGGATTTCTGACGAGATGGGGGATTGATAGGTCCCACGAAGTCCAAAGACCACTTCTCAAAGGGTTCAATTACCATTTGGGTTTTTAGTAGAATTTCCTCTGATCGAGTGGGTTTTCCCATTCGTTGGTAGTAGTCACATGCGTGTCCATACTTTTTGGCATCCTAGAACAAGGTAGGTCGATAATAACCCATACTGAGTGCTTTATTCTCTGTTCTTTTATTAGCAAAATTTCCACCACAAGGATTGTCATGGAAGACATTCAATATTTCATGAATCTCATCTTATCTAATACATCTTCGAATCTCAAGATCAAGACCTGTGTAAAAGAGACAACCATCTATCCAAGAAAATCGATCACTTTACTAAATAATTTTTCATTGCTCTCTGGCAGAAACGTGGTGTGGAAATTTTCCTGCAGTAATATAATTAGCAATATATTCATACCACGGTGAGTGAGGAGATACTGTGAATAGGTGTTCATCAAGAAAAGAGTCATAAACACGGGTAGCATCATTGTTATTGGTAATCCTAGAGAGGAAATCTGCTATGACGTTGTCTCTTTCGGGTTTATCAAAAATAGTGATGTCAAATTCTTGCAGTAATAATAACCACCTAGTAACTCGAGAATTTTTAATAGGTTTGTTCATAAAATATGTAATAGTTGAATGATATATATGGAAAAACACCTAATAACATGTGATATAGTGTCAGAATTTGTTGATAGCATCTATAACATCAAGGAATTCTTTTTCTGTGACTGTATAGCTCAACTATGTAGGTGTCATGTTATTTCTGGTATAATAAATGGCATATGGGTTATTTTCTTCCTGTTGTCTGAGTATGACACCAATGGCCATGTCTGAGGCATCCAAAGAGATGTGGAATGAAAAATGTCAATCAGGACCTCATAATATAGGTTCTTCAGCTAAGCATAAATTCAAATCTGTAAGAGTAGTTTTGCATTTATCAGTCCATAAAAAAATTTCATACTTTGAAAGCATTGCAAATAGGGGAGATGCTATCCTCGAATAATTTTCAATAAATCGGTAATAGAAGCCGATTTTTCCTAGTAGGATACACACCTCTTTTTCTTATTTCGAAGTAGGGATCCTTGAAATTACCTCAATTTTTGTTGGGTCCACCTGTATACCTGTAGAAGAGATATAATTCCCATGTACAACTCCCTCATCCATCATCATATGACATTTTTCAGTTCTCAAGGAAAGGTGAGTTTGTATGAATCTTTTTAGTACTTTTTCATTTTTTTCCAAAGCCATGTCGAAAGTATCACCATATGGTGTAAAATAGTCCATGTAAATCTCAAGAGAGTCGTTAACCAAATCTGAAAAGATCCCCAATATGGATCGCTAAAAGGTAGTGAGTGCATTGCAAAGGATAAATGGGAGGACTCGGTAAGAAAATTTGGCCCATGCACAGGTAAATGTAGTTTTGTCCTAATCTTCAGGAGCAATCATGATTTGTTTGTATCCACTGAAACCGTCAAGAAATGAAAAAACTTCTTGCCAGCTAGGGTATCAAGGACCTGGTCAATAAAAGGTAACAAAAAATGATCTTTCTGTGTGGATTTATTCAATTGTCATTAATCAACACAAATTGTCCATTTGTCATTTTTCTTAGGAACAATGACCAGTGGGGAGACCCACTGATTGTCTGAGATTGGGTAGATAAAATTAACTTTCAACAGTTTTTGGAGTTCTTCTTTTACGATCTATTTCAGGGTTGGGTTCATTTTGCGTTGGGGTTGGTGAATAGGCTGACAATATTATTTTATGTATATATGATGAGTACACATATCAGGGTGAATACCCTTCATATCCGTGTAATCCCATGCGAAGGATTCTTTATGTTCCTGCATCAATTGAATCAGTCATTTTATCTGTAGGGGGGATATGTTTGGATTTTAATTAAGGATTTTCTAGACTCAATCTCTATTGGGATACTTTTGTGGCTTAGTATTGAAGGTATTAATTCTAAAGGAGGATCGTCATCAAGGGTTTTCTTGTCAGATTCTCTCATTATAGAATCTAAAAGTTGGGCTACTGGATAAGTGATTGATGGGGGGTTGCTGATAAAACTACTAATAGTACCATCCTCTATTTCGTCCTTGAAACAGAGAGCCTTACCAAGCATAAGAATTGGATGTACACCACTTTCTTCTGGCTCGAATTCAGCCCACATAGGGCTCTCAATATCTTTACCTGGTTTGGCGGGGGATACAAAGTAAGGTTCTTTGTAGATTTTCCATCAGAAATTGTCATAGCCCCTGACCTGCAGCTAATAAATGCGTTGATTGTGTTCAACCAAGGTCTCCCTAGGATCAGGGTGTTTCCTCCTAGACGGGTTTTTGGATGCAACACTAAGAATTTTGTTGGATATTCTCAAGAGTCCACATATAAAACAATATCTTCCAGTACCCCTTCTTGTCGAATTTTGGATCAATCAACCAACTCTGACACAATGGGGGTGGGTATTGTATTAGTAAGTCTCAACATTTTTGTTGTTTCCTTAGTTATGATGTTTATTGCAGTGTCCAGATCGATAAGAGTATTTTGAATAGTCATGTGATCAATCTAGAAGGTTAATATGGGATTCTCGGGGTCACAATATTTAACAGGTATGGTTTTCCCCAACATTAGTTCTGATATTTTTCCCAAGACTTGAACTGTGGGGGGGTCCCTAGGATTCCTACCAGTCTTTTTGATGCACAATTCCCTCATTGTTTTTGCATAAATTAGGATGTCTTTGATATCTTGCAACAGAGCAATTTTAACACACAAGTTGTTTAGTTCTCCAATGAAGTCAAACTCATGTTGGGGATCTGCTTAAGCACAACTAACCTTTCTGGGTATGAAGGAGTTTCAGAAGAATTAGAATTCTAAGTTTTAACTTGTTTCTTGGGAGTTGCAACGGAGATAGAAATAACATTTTGAGTTTCAACTTGTCATTTTGGAGTTTTTGTGTGTTTTTGGTGTTCTTCAAATTGTTTGCAAGGCGAGACTATTTCACTCTGTGAATCTGTTTCATCATGTTCTATAATTATAGGTGAGGGTTGTTGATTTTTTATTTTCCCAGATCTAATTTGTACTTCATTGGATTGAGCAGGGGTGATGAAATATGTGGGGAATATGGATGTTTTGACTTGTTGGATGGTTTTATTATTCAGATTCAGGTTAGAATGAACATGTAGTTGGGGTCGTAGTGGAGGGTCACTTGGTAGTACATTGGGTGGTAGGGGTAATGGTTGTTGTTGTACATGAAAAGGTTGTTGTATAGGAAAATGTTGTTGTACAAATGACTTAGACTGGACTGGGAATTTCCCTCCTCAAAAAGGAGAATTTCTCCATCCCTGCAACCATGAAATTGTTTGATTCAGATATGACATCCAAGGTGTGGGATACTACGTTTGTGGTGGATTGGGGAATTTCCATGGGGTTGAGGGGTATTGGATTGGTTGTGGGATTTGAGTATTATACACATAATTCCAATTATTAAAAGGAAAGGATGTGTCTTGAGGCATACTTGGTAGATGATCTTGCCATGGTTTCTTAGAGATGTAGTATGCTTGCTTTGTCTCTTCATTTGAACCCTTAAATATTGCTTTCAATCCTGGAAATGATGGACAAAGTTTGGTTGGGTGGTCTAGTTCACATATACCACATGTTTCCACGCTATCAAGTGGGCATTCCCTCTGAGAATGTGTTCCTTGCATTTAGGAAAAAATAATGCCAACGCCTTCTTTGTTTCAACCTATTTTTCCTCTACCTACAAAACATCCAACTGGGTGATTATAGAGCTAAGGATATCAGTCTTAAAATCCTCAAATAAATTACCGATTTCTACTCTTATCACTCCACCTTTGGAAAATGTATGTATTCTTGCAGTAGTATTTCATCCTTGGGCTTTGTTTCTTGATGACCCTCTTGAGCTCCTCAGGCATAAACCAATAATGTCCTCAAGTGGTTCCTTTGATATATCTCCCTTCCTCATTAGGTTCAACATATCTAGATAGTCATCCCTCATACCTTGAATCAGAATTAACTCTAAAATTTCCTTATCCAAATAATTATGTTTATATCTATGTAAATTATATTTGAGGTGTTCCACATAATCCTCCAGACTCTCTTCCTCATTCTGATACATTTTTAAACATTCATCCCTCTGGTCTCTTGTCCTGCAATAGTCATAATATTTTCTCTAAAATGTATGTTTCATATTATCCCATAAAGTGATAGAGTCAACACCAAGGACCATGAACCATATTAACGTTGAACCCTTTAGGGTAGCTGGAAATATTTTTAGTTTCTTAGCACCTGTAGCATAATCATAGCTTTGGCATAGAATGCCAAATTCAAACATGAAGGTGTCTAGGTCTTTGCTTATCTTACTGTGAAAATTTAGAAGTGAGGAAAGAGGTATATTCTTCACTGGTAACAGTCCTAGAATGTTCCAAATAGGGAAATTAAAGGTCTAAACTATGTCATTTCCATTTTCATTTTCCATGTGTCTTTTCCACAAAGTACGAAGCTTCTACCAATCAGGCCTAGGGATATTTTATGTTTTTGGGATATTTTCTTACAATTCTTCAGGGTGCCCAACAACACTCCCCAGATCCAAAATAGGGTTATCAGTGGGGTTAAGAATGGGATGATTAGTTTCTGGCCTATTATTAGGTTGACTGACTTCCATCTTGGAATATTACTATTCTTGATTTTCATTGTCGGAATGTTCCAAACCTTCTGTCAAATCTTGATATCCAGCCTCTCTTGTTTTCATTGATGACTCTCAACGAACAGAGGACTAAGAATCCACCCTTCTTCATTTTTAGGTTTCTGATGCCCCCCACCCCCCAAAGCCGATGAATCCATTATGTTTATTAAGTCTTGAATATATGTCAACCATCCTTGATATGGATTTCTTTCTCCACCAAGGCCCCTTCCTCTTCTTGTATTTTTCGAGGCCGGTTGTTCATCCCTTGTTTTATTCATGCATCATATATCTTGTGATTCATTAATATAATGTTAGGTATTATTAGTTTTCCCTTAATATCCTCCCCAGCAACGATGACAAAAAATTTGGTGTGTTTAATTATCTAATTAAATCGGCCATTACATTCAATTGTCAACCCAGGGTAAGTCTTTTATTACTAGGTCATTGTGCAATGTATATGCAGACAAAGGAATATCCTAACACTTTATGGTGAATGAAATCTACTAATACTAACTCACACACTCTCAACAGAATTACTGTGAACAAAAAAGATCCTTATATCGACTTAAATATTTAATCAAGTAAGATTCTTATAAAGAATCCATAAGGATCAATCCACCTTCTAGTGAAACTGAACTAGTTGCTAATTATCCAATCCTTGCTATTAAAACCAAATGGAATCTTAAGGAAAATCACAAATTACGTTGCTGAAAAATCAAGGAACACGTATGTCAACAATTCCAATCCTTTATTGTAACTGAACAATCATTTTTCATTAACTAGAAACAAATTCTTGCTAAAGGCAACAGTCTTATTTTATAAAGGAACACACCCTCGCTGAAATTATTCAGAACACACTCCTACAAAATTAAAATTGAAATGATTTCTCAATCCAGTTGGAAACCCACGCATGAAGAATTGGAATAAAGCACTTGCTGAAAATAAATTAAGAACACACTCATGTATATTGAAGTGAACACTTGTTGCAATGAATCATAACACTTTCTTAAATAAATTAAGAACACACTCATGCACAATTGAAAAGAACACTTGCTGGAATGAATAAAAAACACACTCGTACTGAATTGAATCAAGAACAAACGAGTAATAAATCAGACTGTAACAACTATACTTAAAATAATTCACTCACAACAATCATCTGCACCCAAATTAAACTAAGGAAAAGTAATGAAAAGACAATCTACTTTATGCTAATCTAATTAATAATATAGGAACATCGACCCTGCTAAAGAGGAGGGCCCTTCCTACTTAGCAGGGGTGGAAAAACTACAGAAACAACAACTTTAATCACTCATGAATTAATATCACAACTTTACAGATCTTTATTATTCAATCAAAAGGTGCATATACAATTGTTGTTACTCATTAGTTCGTCGACTATTCTCTATTTTACTAAAACCATTCTAACTTGGGAGCAAAGATTCTATACCCTTTTAAACTCTTTCTTCCTCTTCCAATATTGGAAAAATTACAATAATGAACAGCCTTGAGAATATTTCGATTCTCAAGTTGTTCGATGTCATCTTAATTAGGAATATACAAGAGGATACGAAATATTTCCTGTAATCGATTACAACTTGCATAAACGACTTTTATGGAAATAGCTAGTTGAACTGTCTTATTTATCTGGGTGGACAACCCGTGTTTATAACATACAAAAGTCGTGACTTAAGGTAAGCTACATCATCAAGATACATCAATCCTTGTCATACGAGTCCACTGATCAATGGTCTAGTCATCATCATGCGGTGATCCTTTGGCGGTAACAACATTTTGTAGTAGCGGTGTTGTTGATTAATGGGGTTGGTTTTCATTGATGTGAACCCTTGAAGAAATTCTAGTAGCAAATTTTGGTAGCCCCAACAGTATGGTTAAGGAACTTAAGTTTGTTTGATGTATAATGGTATGAATATTAGTATTTTTGCAAGTAATACTATTCTATATGGATAGTACATGTCATGCAATTTCCAGTGATGTGTGGAACATCACATAACTCCTCACGGTTAGAGAGTTATGGAATTTTGAAGTTGGAGAACCCTCTTCAGTTATCTAGAATCCCCTAGAAGGTCAAAGAAGTCAAATTATTCTAGAAACCTCTAGAAGAAGTTGACTAGTCAAAGTGGGTGAAACTAGGAGTTAATCATGGGTTAAGTTGTTGCAATAATAAAATAATTAAAAATAAATTAATTGCAACTAGAAGTGGAGAGTTTACTATTTGTGGATAAAGTAGTTATAAGTGAACAAGTGGTTAGAAGTGGATTATCCCTAAAAGAAGGAAGTTGGGTTAAGTTGGTTAGTAGGTAACCCCTAGAGTAAGCTTCTTAGAGAGTATAAATAAGAGAGCAAGGGTCTCCTATTAGGATCAATTGAGCACATTAAATATCTATTATTGTGTAAGGTTTATTGTAGGTACTCATTGATACATATGAAGTTAGACAAGTTTAAGGTATCATGAAGGTTTGACGGTGAAAGTTTAAGAATTACAAAAATATTGGAAAACAAACCCTAATTTTTTAGGTGTCTATGTGCTGCAGTGGAGAAGGGAACGTACGTATGTGGGCTAGAAGTATAAAAAGGCATGTAAATATGGGAAAATCCATGAAAGATTGATTTTCTAAAGGTACCATATTCTCAGAGTCTGAAAGAAATCTACCAAGAAGGTCTACAATGATCAAGTACATCAGATCTATCTACATATTCAAACGGTATGTCATATTCTTATGTGTTGTTGGATATTTTTGTCTCCATGAGATATAGTTATGGGAGTCTTAGGTTTTTTCATAGAGAGGGTGTTGGTTGTATGGTACTTATGGTATGAGCTAGATCTACAGAAATACATCATTGGTATGTCGATATTATTCATTAGTTCAAGTGTTGAAACATAGTTTGTATTTCTCGGTACATGGTTGAGGGTTTTGGTTGTGAAGTGGTTGTGATGTGGTTGTGAATTTGTTTGTATGGTGTGAGGTTTCATATTAGCAAGGGATTCATATATAGTCCATGTGAGGATTATTACACGTGTTCATGATTGTACACACATGTATGGAACATGAATAGAGAGACATAGATGCACTTGGTTAAGGGATGTACAGTATGATATATGAACATGGCACAACTACAGATAATACATAGTGACAGGTTGCAGGTTGATGTGGAAGAGGCATCAACGTGTTTGAAGTTTTAGATAAGGTGAAATTCCTAGCTTTTTGAAGGTGTATGCAGGTTGCAGTATAGACAGGTCATGTACATACGTAGGCTACAGTATAGACAAGGCATGTACACATGTGAGATGCAACATATACAGGTCACATACCTGTTGGGTTTTGTTGGTATAGGGTGAGTACATGTACAGGTTGGTTATAGGTCAATGGAAAGAATAGGTGGTTTTATCCACCTTTCGGTTATAGCCGAAAAACATAGGGGGTTGTAGCCTCCTTCTGGTTGTAGCCAAAGAATTAGGGAGTTGGAGCTTCCCTCAAGTTGTAGCCTAAAAAATATAGGAGGTCGGAGCCTCCTTCGAGTTGCAGTTGGAGAAAAAAAGAAGTTAGTGCTTACAATGAATGCAATTCTTAAAGACATATAAGAAAAATCATTATGTGGTTTTCTCCCACAATGGGTTTCCACGTAAAAATACTGGTGTATTGTGTATGTGTATGATTTTTCATTGTTCATGATTTATTTACTCTGCACTTGTTGAATGATAATGGTATAATGATCATAAATATAAATAAAACTTACATTATGTGGTTAAAAGGATTAAAAATATCTATTATTGATTCACCCCCCCATGAGTAATTCAACAATTGGTGTCGGAGTGGGTTCCTTCAGAAATCAGTTTAACCACTAGAAGGTAGATCATGGAGAGAAACAATATGTATAAAAATGGAATACCATAGTTTGATGGATAGAACTATGCATTCTATAGTAGAAGGATGAAAACATATATACAGGTACAAGGATTCAAGGTTTTACAATCAGTAGTAGATGAATACAAAGAACCTATTATTCCTCCAACAAATGAAAATGGAAGGAAGATCAGTTTGAAGAATTTGAAAGCCAAAAATGTTATCCTAAATGGTCTAGTTGGTTCAATATATGTCAAAGTTATGCATTGCAGCTCAACAAAGGAGATTAGGATAAACTTCAGAATGTTTATGAAGGAGACACAAAATTCAAGGCAGCAAAGCTTCAAACTTACACAAGTCAATTTGAACAGTTGAAGATGAAAGAAGATGAAAATATTGCAACGTAATTTTTAAGAGTTGATGAAATAGTGAATGAAATCGTAGGTTTGGGAGAAGAAGTTAATGAATCTATAATTGTTCAAAAAGTGCTAAGATATCTTCCAATGAGATTTTATCCTAAGATCTCAGCACTAGAAGAAAGAATAGATCTCGACTCCATAAAGCATGGATGAATTACATGGAATATTCACAGCCTATGAAATGAGAACCAAATAGGAGAATCCAGTCACAAAAGAAGCAACATTCTAAGCATCCGAGAATTCAAAGAAAAAGAGAAAACAAAAGGTAAATTCAGATAGCAACAATAGTGACATCTCAGAAGATGATGAAGAAGTATCTAACTTTTCTAGAAGGATGAAAAAGGGAACCAACGAAAAATACAGAGGTAAGCTTCCATTGATTTGTTTTAATTGTAATGGTATTGGTCATTTTGCTAAAAATTCCCCCATAAGAAAAATAAAATAAATGAAGAAGATGATTCAAATAGAAAACACGCATACAAAGGCAAAAGAACCAAAAAAAAAAAATTCAAGAAAATCCTTTGCACAAAAGAAGACAACACCTCATGAGACAAAGATGAAGACAGTGAAAGAGAGACAGAAAGGGTTCTATCCATGGAAATAGAAAATTCTGATGAAGAAGGAACCGAAGAAGAATATGAAGAGGCGGAATTTGACCACATAAAAGAATTGTTGAGTGCTATAGAAGTTATAAAAAGAGAAAATAAGAAAATCAAGTCACTGCAGGTAGAACTAAAAAGAAAAGAGGAAACTTAAAATTCCAACTCTCTGGAACTAGAAAAGATGATCACTAAATTAAAAATTCAAGTTGAAGAAGAAAAAATAATTGAAGGAGCACTCAAAGAACAGTTAGAAGAAAGAGACAAGATCATTGGAAATTTAGAAGCAGAGATTGTCAGATTGAGAAAAGATATTCAAAAGAAAAACATGCAGAACAACTCAAATGTTTTGGATGATATTATTATCATTTAAAGGGGAAATCATGAGAAGTACAACTTGGATACAATCAGATAGATCAGGGATCAAACTCTAAAAAGAAAGATCAATAAACAGAACCAAGAATCTATGCAGAGACAGTGAAAGGAGACAAGAAGTTTTACAAGGAAGATCATAAGGACACTCCACCCGAAAGATTCGGATTTCAGAAACAAGCAGACCTCAAGAAGAAGAAGGATTCATGAGAGTTAATCATTTCAAAAGATATTCAACTCCCAGGTATCAAACTATATTATTTGGTTTATGTTATGCATGTAATAATTTTGGACATAAAGCTCTAAATTGTAGAGAAAATAATAGAAACAGAAGCAACTTTGAAATTCATGCACAAAATGGTTATCCAAGAAGGTCTAGTGAAACACAGAGAAGAAGATACAACAGGTTTGAATCCTTGAGCACTGAAGTGGAACATTACAAGTGCAACAACTTTGGACACACGGCCAAAGATTGTAGAATGAAATTTATGGGTTTATTTAAAAGAAATTTTTTTTTCCATCATTCCGAAATTCATAGAAGTTGAATGGTTGATATTATTTGGTTCCATCAAGCAATATATAACTGTGAGGATTGCTATAGTCTGGTATTTCATCGTCATTTTGTTTGTTGATGGTTTTTGTGGATTTCGAATTAAATCTACACTTTTATCTGTTGAAATCCCTCACAAAAATGGCAAGGAAATCATCTCATCTCTGAGAGGAACTGCTTTCACTGATCTGATTAGAATATTAGTGGATTTTCTTGTGAATCGGGTTGATGATTGTTGGGATGATTTTATTTTATTTTTTCTAACACTTACTAGTCAATCTCGGGCTTTTGACTTGGGTTTCGAATCAACTATATCGATTGGTGTTCAAAATATTCATTTTCCTCCCATTTTGACCACAGAGCAAACCCTCACGAGAATTACAAGTCAGCGTAAAAAATTAAAATCAAACCTGAAACCAATGAATTCAATTTAAAATCAAAAGATTTCTTTCAAGTTCTCTAAACAAAATGTTCTCATTCCCCGTTTTTTTTTAAATTGTGTTGAAAATGTTAAATCCGATGTCCACGCTTTATCTAAAAAATATGAAGAAGTCAATCTACTTCAAGAACTAATGATGAAAAAAAAAATGGTTGAGGATAGTCAGAAATAATATAGGAGATGTTCAATTGATATATATCTTATTTCAATGATGGATGAAAAACTTGAAAATACTAATCTTTATATGTGCATCAAATTAGTCCCAGATTTAAAGCATGAGACTATATACTCAGGAAAAACCCAGAAATCAAAAACACATAGAAAATCTGAATTTGAGGCTCTATTCTAAAAAGGTATATCACAACCTGATGCCTATTCTGCATGTAAGTATAATCAATTTGGAGTATAAAAAAAATAAATAAAAAATAAGCAGCTCAAATCAAGGAAGATAATCTTAATTGTAGAATATGAAGAGAACATTTCTCAACTCAAACCTGAATTGGTTAAAAAAAGACTTGGTGGAAATTAATTCCTCCAGGGTTAATATTTTTATCTCAGATTTGCAAAATCATTCATGTTGATGCTCAAATATTTATTGTCGATTTTGGTTTGAATATATTTATATTTGTTATTTTTAATTTATTCCATTTACAAGAACAACTAAATCTTGTAGTTGCCCTGATTTTTAGGGAAAAACAACTATAGAATTTGAAATTGTGTAGTTGTCTCTATTTTTATTTAAGTTTTAATTTATTTTGACAGGTGTACAATGAGGTGATGTAAGGTCATGTAGATCAAGATTTTTGCATGAAGACCCTCCACAAATCTCGAGAACAAGATCTTGCAGGATATTAATTAATGACAAGTTTCATTTTTATTCACCGTTGTTATATTTTTCTTGTTAATTTAATTTTGATTTAAACATTTATTTTCGTAAATATATTTTTACATAGAGAAACAAATTTTAATTAGAATTTAATGATGGATTCAAGGGAACTTAATTGTGGCTTATGTTAACTATTTATCATTTATTTACAATCTTGTTTTACTTTAATGATTGTTATATTAGAAGAACTAATTCTTTAATATGATAGTAAATATTAATTTGAATTCATAATTGAGTTTGAGTATATGTTATAGTTGTCTTAATAACTATTTGTTGATATCTTTCCATTTCATATTTGCATGAATAACTTGCAAATTATATGAATTGTTTCTATGATTTGCAAGTGAATCATAATCTTAAGTTCAATATCAATCATTTTCCCTTTAGCATTTTGCTCTTGATCTGGATGACATATGCATCGTGGCCTAATCAAGATAGGATATTTTAGATTTCCTTTTTGTTATTTGTATTATATATTAGATTTTCATTTGAATTTAGAATAATTTTATTTCATTTTCCAAAGTCTCATTTTGCAGGACCAAACCCAAGTGTGGCTTTATTGATCCCTTATTTCAGTGAACACAAAAGACTGTCATTTTCAAGTGGCCACGAGAAGGAAAATATTCCCCTTTACTTGTTATCGTCAATATGTAATATCATAAGTTAGAAAGCAGAGGGAACTGTGTGTGTGTGTGTGTGTGTGTGTATAATTAGTTTAGATTAGGTTAGTTTGGATTAACTTTAGATTAGGTTGGTCTTAGAACAAGAGTAACTGGATACCCATTGAATCAGTCAGAACCATCATCTCAAACAGATAAGGGTCTAATTGCAGCCTTGAACAGGTGGTATCCTTATAATGTTGAACATGGTCATTTTTTTCCATCAACATTTTTGGTGCTAGAAGGAGGGCCACCGATGAGTGCGCTTAATAATTTGGTTCTTGTTTGAGCTATTTGTTTTAACATTATTACTATTTTTAATGGATCTTTCTAAACTTCCCATTTGGAGTTGCATCTGTGGTCGAGCATCTTGCATTACTCCAATGAAGGTAATTAAGCATTTTTCAAAGGTAAAATTCAATGGTAAGTCCTTTTTCAGTGAATGTTTCGATAAATTATCATTTTCATTATAATGATTTTTCTCAATCCTTCAAGTCAATCTATATTTGAAGATGAGAAAAGTCCTTTTTCAGTGAATGTTATGATAAATTATCATTTTCATTATAATGATTTCAACATTCAAAATATCATCCCAATTTATGACTCTTATGATGATTAATTGCCATCCTTGTTCATGATCCTGAATCTTTTTTCATTTCCAAAAGAAGATCCTAGTAATAGTTCCAATTGGATTATCTCAACTAGCTCTTGTGTGAAGGAGATTCTTTTAATTCAATCCCAAATATCTTGTACCATTAGTGTAAATAGTAATGTAGGTTTATATCTTAATACCAACAACACTTCACAGGCTTCAGAATTTATAAATTCATCATTCGAATCTAGCATGATATCATTTTCTTATCCCAAAGATCAACAATCCATATCAGATATTCATGTTTATTTTTATGATCCAACAGATATATGGTTGGAGAATTGTTTGAAGGAGAACTCTCTTGTAAATAAAATTTTATGTTTTGTTTTATTAGGAATTAATGTACATAACAAATTTATTTTTCCTTTTAAATTAGTAATATTTGTATTTTCATTATTTTTACTAATGTTTGGCATGGATATATGTATAGGTATCAAAGAGTTTGAATGACTCCACTGGAATTATGACTATACTTAGTCATATTTCCCTCTTAAAGTTAGAGTAGGAGTAGGTTTAATTTAGCGTAGTTTCATTTTATTTTAAGTGCAGATTCAATAAATTATGATCTTAAGCGTAAATGAATTTAATCAAATCCAAAACTTCTTCATACTTTTATTTTTATCATAAGAAGAGGTTGTTTTTTTATAGTAAGTCTCATATGCCTATTTTCATCCTTGACTGTTTTCCTTGGTGATTTTAGTTTCAATCATGTTTTATATTGGATGATTTAATTTTTGTTTTGCACACCCACAAGATTTGTTGCTAGACTAGATTTGGAATTCACCCACCTATCCCTCATGGTTCACAGAACAATTGTGGTGATAATTAATGACAAATAAGTCGCGTCAGGGAAGTCTCTATGTTCATTTATTATCTTGTTCTTTGCTTTTAAAAAGTGAATTTTTAAAACAAGATATTTGTAAAGAAAAGCAGTTGATGTAATATTAATTTTAGTCATGACTTCCCCCTAGTTTTAGGTGTGACATTTTCTTTTAATTTTTGGCTTTGCAATTTTCCTTTTTTTCAAATTTGCACTTTCATTCTTTGTTTGGATCTAAAATTTTATGTTTTGGGTTTGTTTTGATTTTGATTGGATTTTATGATATGGGGAATCTTTCATGCTCAACATTGGTTGACCTGAATGGGGAAAAATGTTCTTTATCATTTTATAGGATTTCATTTATCTAAAGGTCATCCATATCAAGTTTTCACATTTCTTATACATTAACTGTTATCCATGGGGAGCATTAAGATATGTTTCAAAAACTATGTTGAATACAAAGAAGAGGTACATAGAAGAGGGGTACATTAAGATATGATAATGGAGGAGAGTTTACTTCGAAGGAATTTATGGATTTCTGCAACAAGCATGGAATAAAAAGAAAATTGTCTTTGTTGCTAAGACACCTCAACAAAATGGAGTTGTCAAAAGGAGGAACGAGATAGTACAGGAAGTGGCTCAAACTATGTTAATGGATTCCAAGTTGACCGATGTCTTTTGGGAACATGAAATGAATACAACAATTCATATTCAAAATAGAGTAATGCTTAGAAACAATAGTGATAAGACACCCTATGAGATATGGAAAGGAATACCAGCGAATGTGAAGCACTTCAATGTTTTTGGAAGTAAATGTTACATCAAAAGAGAATATGGTAGAATGGGAAAGTTTGAATATCATGTGGAAAAAGACATATTTTTCGGGTATCTGAGCACAAGGAAAACATAAAAATGCTTCAATATAAGGCTCAACAAAGTTGTGGATCGCATCAATGTGACGATTGATGAGACAGGTGGAAGAAAAATAAAGGAAGAAGAAAAGGATTCAATGGAATAGTTTCACGAAGAAGAATCAAAGGAAGAAGAAGTAGCAAAAGGGGAAGATAAAGAAGAGTAATTAGAAGTAAAAGAGAAACAATAAAAAGATCTTCAAGTACCTCCAAAGACACCGAGCAAAATAATACTGAAGAATCGTCCATCTGAGCAGATTATCGGGAACAAAAATGCAGACAGTGGACAGGTGGCATGATTTCAAGCAACATCAAAGGAATCAAATGTTCTAGCAGTAAAGAGGATATTCATATATCTCAGAGGTACAAAAGAGTTTGGATTATGGTATCCAAAATGAAAATATATATCACTTGTTTCCTACACAGATGTAGATTGGGTAGGTTGCATTGTTGACCGAAGAAGTACAAGTGGAGCAATGTTCTACTTGGTGAGTGTTTGGTATTTTTTCTAAGAAAGAAACAGATACCAATATCATTCTCTATAAAAGAAACAAAATTTATTGTAGCAATATCATGTTGTACACATGTTCAATGGATGAAACAAACTTTGACATATATACAAGTTGAGTATGATGAGCCCGTTATGATATATTGTGATAATACAAGAACCATCAATATCTCAAATAATCCAGTGATGCACTCCAAGATGAAGCACATTCCAATCAAGTATCATTTTCTATGGGAATAGGTTGTAGAGAAGAACACTCGAGTTGAATATGTTGGCACTAAATAATAGATTGCAGACATCTTTACAAAATTGCTTCCAAGGGAATCCTCTGAGTATCTTCATCAAAAACTTCGCATAGTTTTTTCCCCACAATGAATTTTGAATGTTATTCTTATATGTCTTATATTTAGATGAGGAAACACCATAAAGAAAATAGTTCAGTTTGGGGCAGTAGTTTTAAGAAGAGTTCAGTCAGGGGTAGCAGCCCCAAGGACAGAGAAGTTAGGGGGAGAAGCCCCGACAAGAAGTTACCATTTCCATTGATGTCAAAAGGGGGGAGATTCATCATATGCATGAATATAGAGTTAGATTCTTGGAGAGAGAGAACAGAGGCATGGTTCCAAGGGGAGCATGACTGGTATGACTTTAGTGTTACATCAGAGTGTTTCCATAAATTCCTAAGGGGGATATTGTTGATTAATTGGGTTGGTTGTCATTGATGTCAACCCTTGAAGAAATTATGGTAGAAAATTTTGGCATCCCCAATAGTATGATTAAGGGAATTATATTTGTTTGATGTATAATAGTTCGAATATTAGTATATTTGCAGGTAAAACTATTCTATATTGATAGTACATGTCATGTCATTTCTGGTGATATGTGGAACGCAACATAACTCCTCACATTTAGAGAGTTATGGCCTTGTGAAGTTGGAGAACACTCTTGAGTTATCTAGAAGCCCTTAGAAGGTCAAAGAAGTCAAATTATTCTAGAAACCCCTAGAAGAAGTTGACTAGTCAAAGTGGGTGAAACTAGGATTTAATCATGGGTTAAGTTGTTGCAATAAGAAAATAATTAAAAATAAATTAGTTGCAACTAGAAGTGGAGATTTTACTATTTGTGGATAAAGTGGTTATAAGTGGACAAGTGGTTAGAAGTGGGTTAGCCCTAAAAGAAGGAAGTTGGGTTAACTTGGTTAGTAGGTAAACCCTTGAGGAAGCTACCTGGAGAGTATAAATAAGAGATCAAGGGTCTTCTATTAGCAACTATTGAGCACATTGAATATATATTATTGTGTAAGTTTTATTGTAGGTACTCATTGATACATATGAATTTATGCAATTTTGAGGTAGCACGAAGAGTTGAAAGTGAAAGTTTCATAATTGCAGAAATACTGGAAAAAAAACCATAGTTTTTTAGGTGTACGCGGGATCCAATGGAGAAGGGTGTGTATGTACGCGGGCTAGAAGTATAACAGGGCATGAACATCTAGGAAAAGCCATGAAATCTTGATTTGTTGAAGGTACTAGATTCTCAGAGTTTGAAATCAAGCTCCCAGGAAGGTCTACAATGTTCAGGTACAATAGATCTATCTACATATTCAAAAGCTATGTGATATTCTTGTTTGTAGTAGGATATTGTTGTCTTCATGAGATATGGTTATGAGAGTTTGATGTTTTTCCCTATAGAGGGTGTTGGTTGTATAGTACTTATGGTATGAGTTATATCTACACAAATACAATGTTGGTATGTTGGTATTATTCATTGGTTCATCTTGTTGGTTCAAGTGTTGAAACATATTTTGTATTTATTGTTACATGGTTGAGGGTTTTAGTTGTGAAGTTGTTTGTATGGTGTGAGGCTACATATAATTAAGAGTTTTATGTCTATTCCATGTGAGGATTATTACACTTGTTCATGATTGTAGACACATGTATGGAACATGACTAGAGAGACATAGATCTACTTGGTTAAGGGATGTATAAGATGATGTATGTACATGGCACAACTATAGATAAGACACAATGACAAGTTACAGGTTGATGTGACAGAGGCAGAAAAGTTTTTGAAGTTTCAGAAAAATTGAATTCCATAGCTTTATGAAGGTGTACATAGGATGCAGTATAGATAGGTCATGTACATATGCATGTTGCAGTATAGACAAAGAGCGTACATACGCGAGATGTAACATATATAGGTTTCGTACTTGTTGGGTTTTGTTGGTATAGATTGAGTACAAGTATAGGTTTTTTACAAGTCAGTGGCAAGGATAGGTGGTTTTATCCACCTTTCAGTTGTAGCCAGAGAACATAGGGGGTTTTTGCTTCCTTTTGGTTGTATCCAAAGAATTGGGGAGTTGAATCTTCCCTCAGGTTGTAGCCTGAAAAATATAGGGGGTTAGAGCCTCCTTCCAGTTTCAGTTGGAGAACAAAGGAATTTGGTGCTTCCAATGAATGTAATTATTAAAGACATATAAGAAAAACCATTTTTTGGTTTTCTCCCGCATTAGGTTTCCATGTAAAAATATTGGTGTATTGTGTATGTGTATGATTGTTCATTTTTCATGGTTTATTTACTCTGCATGTGTTGAATGATAATGGTATATTGATCATAAAGATAAATAACACTTACATTCTAAGGTTAAAAGGCTTAAAAATATTTATTACTGATTCACACCCCCCCCCCCTCCATCTTCAGTAATCCAACAATTGGTATCAGAGTAGGTTCCTCCAT